>JAHZNG010002232.1:0-10670 GCA_027744375.1 Orchesellides sinensis | reverse complement strand
CCAGAAGCGTTGATCTCTTTCATTCAACTCTTTGTCATCTCAAAGATATAATTAAAATTGTCATAGTCAAATAGACCACTGCACGCCTTTTATCTGAGTGAGATACTAAACCAAATTTAACGCAAGTACATACCCGGTGTTAGATGAGGAAGGCTTTTGATGTCCTTCCATAAATTCAACAACTGCCAATCCAATCCACGTCTAAAAGTAGCACTATCAGATTTTCCATGGACGGATCCCGCGATTCGTTGTCGACGACATGTCTCTTCTCCTTCATCACAGTCAGCAGAAAAGACCACCGTTTTCTTCACAAATCGCAGCAGTAAGTCACAGACGTCAACACATGTCTCATCGATTTTGCGATAAATGTCCGCCTAGAAGATAGACACAGAAAAAAGAGATAAAAATGGGCTACATTTTTGTTTTAAGAAGAAAATGGGATGTGTGGTTTCAACTCTAAAATTAAGGAATAAAAAAAGAAGCCTTCTAGGCTACATGCATCGACAACAGCCATTATAAGCTACACATTCATACGGAAAAGAAAGCAAATACACGCGGCTGCATTCCGAAATGTGACAATATTGTTTCACAAAAACATAATAGAGAAACGTCCTTAGTTCTAATACATGTTTACAAGTCTACGAGTAGAAGGGGTAAAGTATATGTAAAACATTCAATTCGCCTCATCTAAAACAGAAAGACAAGAAGAAAATAAACAAAGAGACTGGAGACTACTATTTCAAAGTCACAAGATACAAAGCAAAAATATCTACCTCTTTGCTTTACATCAACCACCATCACTATATATTTTTTACTTCCTAGTCCAAGAGCAGCAACCCTGACAATTTGTACCCATTTTGGAAGATGCACGACATAAAAGAGTCGTAACTCTTTTCGCATATAAAATGTGGCATCTGCCCAAACAACAACATCAATCCTCCACTCCACATCTTCTTATGTGTTGTGAGTATATATATTCTACTTTCACTTTCACCAAATCCTATTCATTTGATACTCCCTACGGAAGCTTAAAGTCTAGCAAGGCCTTATGAAATGGCTCATAAAAACTTGTAAGGATATTTTCCTCCTCAAGAGGTACAACAAAAACCTTAAGTACGCATCATCATACGTCCTTTCCTCGCATTTTATTCTCATATACAAAGGACAATGGCATAAAATGACAAAATGAATACAGAAAACCAAAATCCTAAGCAAAAGTTTTGTTTTTATGTGAGAAATACAAGGAGGTAAGAGGGCAACCCAAAGGTAATGGCAGTGTATGTCTTTAGGCTTGTGTCGGAAGACGCGTCATTGTTGACATTCTTTCTCTCTGTCCAATGCCTCGCATTCCCAAATAAAGTGATATACATTGCATGTACTAAAATACAATGATGATTATTATTGCACGTAGTTTTACAATACAATACAGAATAGATTATATACACTGTTTTACAGTACAACGCAAGCATAGGAAATTAAGCTGAAGACGTTATTTTCCACCTTACTGATCACAAATCTGCGCATTACGAGTCATTACTCACATTTTAGCTATCCCGTTTAAAGGCACTCACTTTTACAATGCCCATAAACCGTTTGCTGGGCACAGCAACAGCTCTATTTTATAACAGATACAGTCCCCTTAGGACTATAGAAGTTGATGAGTATGGAGCCGGACCACTACGCCATAGCCATTGTATTACTGCATTAATGCATACACATATAGGTATGTACTTCTGGGTCTGATGCATGAATTCTCGTAGAAGACGCCTGAATTGTGACACAAAGGGAATCACATCTTATCACTCTATATTAGTATGAAAGCTAGCATAAGACACTATACAGATTATATAGACAAATTTTACAATGAAAAGAGAAAGTTGAACTAATATACATATTCTCACAGATGAATAACAACAATGAATGAAGGCAGTTGTGACTCTCGTGCACTTTGTCACATAGCTGACATATTCAAGAAAGAGACAAACTCTGACTTACAGTTTCACAATAAACTACGGTGAATCGTGCTTCTGACAGTTCATTCTTGCAATACAGAATAAATAATTACCACTGAGATGAATACGGAATAAAGACGAAATTATTTATGGTTCAATTAGTCATTCGTGTAGACATAAAAGCTGGTGAACGTACATATGTACATATAGACCTAGCATGCAGACGAGAGAATTATACATTTAATTACTGATCACATTTGCTTCGCAAACTCGCTTGGGGTTTCAAAATTGCTTCAAGAATGCTGATAAATCCATCCAATTTACTTGTTCGTAGCAAGCTAAGCAAACAAGCAACATTAGATTTGCCGCTACTGCAATATTATGTAACATGCATTTTTGTACACATGCATGTACATCATTGCATTGGTACCTAACAACCCTGTATTTGTTCACTGGATAGCATTATGACTAACACAGTAAGGACAACAATTCCTACACTTTCGATGCTTACAACCTACAGGATCTGAATAAGTCAGTTATTATTTGTAATTCCATCCGAGATGCAACTCATGCTTTCTCTTTCCACTATTTCATAGACACTGTTTCCACAAACTGTAGTTTATTTTGAGCAGGGAATAATGTAACATATTTGTGGGTATTTGTGCCTGTTATTTTAAAAAATACAAATTGTTTTTGTAAATATGCCACCTATTGTACATTGCTGTACTAGAAATTCATTTGCTTTGTAAAATGTCTATCTACATTTCCATATGATGATGAATGACTTATGTAGCTACAGAATGGTCCCATATGCTACATTTATGTATGCAAGTTTTAAAACATAGACTTTGCCAAAAGTTACTTTTGTTTACATTAAAATAGATTTATACCTCAGCCTTTATATACCAAACGATAAGCCCATAAGAGTAAGTAGACTATTATTACTTTGACTACTTTTGTATTCAGAAAGTGACTGTGACTGCATGCAGTCCACGCACGCATTAAAATTGGAACTCTCTGTAATCCCTCAAAGAAACATTACGGTACACCAAACAAGACGAAAATGCCACAGGGCTGGAGAAGTGAGAAAAGGTTTTTACTTATGACAGGCGTTGCTATATACATACAACAGTAAAGATAGATTCTGGATTGCTAAGGTATTGGCAGTCTGTAGTGATTTGCTTTGTCAGGATAAACAGTAAACATTAGAAAGTGTGGTAGATAAACAGAGGAAAGGAAGTACACGCCAAAACTTTGCATATCTCCTTTCTCTGCATTTATGTTACTACACTTATAACTAAAGCGTTACTTACTAGGATTAAGAGTAAGTCTCCACAAAGTGGTTTGTCAAACTGCGATAACGCCACGTAATAGAACACACATGTGAAAGATTACAATTTCAAATTAACTTCACCTTTGCTACGCCTGTAGAAGCTAATACAAAGTGCACAAATTTAGATTTAAATTAAGTCTTTGGTGATGCATGGGTATGCATGTATTGTGTACATACCCACACAGAAGCAGTTTCATACATACATGGCATTATTATACGGTACCTAGTATCAGTTTGATATATAATTATATAACAATAAGACTGCTTTAGGCAGGGCAGGCAAGTTTTTATTCCAAAAAAACAACAACAATAATCTGCAAAAAACTGTAGCTTGAAACTGCGTAGGAGAAACTTGGAAGTGACGACGAAAGTCAACTATACTACGATACGATAAAGTTTGCTAAAAAGTATAAAAACGAGACTACGTCGGTTTAAGATATTTTCAGAGTCATCACTGGTCCAGCACTTCCCTTTTTCCTTCACAGACCCCCAACAGGAAGCAAGCTATTCCTCAATACACAGTCAAATATATACAAAAGGCAGTTGGTGTTAACCTGTCTACTCTATACTTGAATAAATACAAAGTTATCTACAGACACATGAAAATTTTCATGATTTAAATTATAAGAAAGATATTTATACTATACCACATGAGATCATAACTAGCTTTATGCAAGTAGCCTGAACCAAACTGATTTACGAGCGCGTGAGGACATGCAAAAAAGATATGGTAAATGACAGACTCCGCATACATAATGAGAGAACAAGACAGCAATAGAAGTAATAGTAGACCCTACCAGTCAAAACTTGTATAAGTACAACTAGTAGTAGTATGTCCCTGTAGCAAAATTATCACGATAAGTGATCCTCCAACCAGAAGAGAGCAATGAAAATTTATTCCTGAATGACTGTAGTAAATATAAAAATTCAGAGAAAGCAAGACGCCACATGGGGATGACATTCTCTCTACTTGCCAAGCCATAAGAGATTCGCATCCAGCTGAGGGAGTAGAAAAAAAGAAGACGAAAAAAATATTTAAATGGAACACGTCCTACCAATGAAAAAAATTGTGCTTTCTCCATGTCTTTCTTTTAGATAAAACTGCAGCAAAAGAGCATCGAAGAGTTTGAAGGGATTTAGAGGGGAAAAAGAGAAAGAAGAAAACACAAGAACGTGCCATGCACAATATGCAATAGAAAGGGATATATGACAATGCGTGTAATGTGAGAGGAGTCAAAGAACATGTTTGATCTTTCGTGTACTGAATTAGACATGTTAGCCTTTCTGATCAAAACTTGAGTTATTATTAGAAGTAGGTACATTCGTAGTATGTACAATTGTACACAGGAAGTAAATATGTATATAACACCACAGTATCGCTCTGCACTGCAGTCGAAACATGAATTGTATGGTAAATTTTGCCTTTCGTCTGCATAAAAACATTATCAATTTAAGCTTCTTGCTATTATACCCAAGCACGTATAAAAGAAAACTTTCATGCTTATATCTTAATTTATTTCACAGCAACTTATATTATCTCGTATCTATATGCGTTTCATCAAAACTGACGATCATAATTTAGCAAGATTGAAATTTTGTTTTTCTTGAATTTGCTTTGCTTTGTCTTATTATTATCTTTTTAGTCTATTTTTTTGAAGCCATCATAAGATCACGCACAAGTATTTTAAAGGCAGAGGTTCCGAGTTTATATGGCAAGACTGGTTTTAATCACAATTGAAATAAAGGTTCTTATTGCATATACTGGAGTTTTTTTATTTAACTATATTTCATAAAAGCAACAACACGTGAAATTTTAAAATACGAATACCTATTATAAAGCATAGCAGTTGTACTAGTTGTAGCATGCTGACTTCCAATAACGAAAACCATGTCAATTTTAATCATTTTTATAACATATGTAGCATCTAATAATAATCGAATTCCTTAGCAATTACGCAATCTTCTGTTCTGTAATCAGGGCATCTGGATGCCTTTTTGCATTACAAAACATTTAAACCATTTTATCATCTGTGGTGAAAGCAGTTGCTATTTCATATGTATGTTATCTTATCTAACTCTCAAAAGGCTTGAACAACAGCGAGTTTAAAATTTGCATGCAGTGCGTACTTGCTCAAGCTGAAAATTAATTTATTTGCTGTACTTGACAAAATACGCTGCGCGTTTCCTCCACCAAGCCCGTGGAGGAAATTAAAAATTTTGCTTCACTTTGATGAAAATCCTTCTTGGCTTCATAGAGCCTGAAAACTATTTTTCCAAAATGAATTCACCCATTACATGCTTGAGGTAGATTATATATTATGCATGAAAATACCATGTGTAACAATTCACACAATGCAACCTTATGTAAACGTAATAAAAACTGAATGAATACGGAATATGGCAATATTGCACTTAACACGATTCTACATTCCTGAAAGAATTATCATATAGCAAATGCAAACTTTCACTAGCTTATCTTGTAAATATAATTAACGTGTGAAACATTATTATTAATTATTCTGTATGAGTATAAGTGTTAGTTAATTAATCTATGAACAAATATTTAGGAAGATGCATGTACGTGAGTTATGCAACCTATGAGCAGATTAAAAGGAACAAACAAACACCCAGTTGAAGCAAAAACAAATATTTGGGTGACGTGTGAAATGCCAAACAGAACTGCAACATGAACAACAGATATATCCGCAATCTTTTTTCCTATGTGTTGTGTATTACAACTTAGATTTTATATTTTCAATGTGCTGTGCACTTTTATTGTATCACTTTTATTGTAGGTACTTTGCCTGGTGTATATGTACATGTCTTAGCAGGTCGGAGTGAAGCTCAAGTCTGCTTCTTTGCTCTACAAAAACATCTAGATAACTCATGGTTAATCTATTCTAGGAGACATCAGTATCCGCATGTCTACATGAGCAATCAAGCTCCTATCATGAATATATTAGCTATTCATATATATGGAGATAACACATTCTCCAATATCTTAATCTATTTATCCAAATACACTACATTTCCTCCTTCCCAATCTTTTAACATCATCAACACACAAAATAATATCCATATTTTATTTTGTAGAAATCAAAACTTTAATTCTTAAGATTATTCTTATTTGCCCGTTGGTGTACCTTTCTTACCATACGCTAATCTCTCAATTGGTTTCTTGGCTCTGGCTGGCCTTGGAGACTTTCTAGCTTGGGCGGTTGATGATGATGGCGTGGCTGCTGCTGCTTCGGCTTCTTGAGCTCTTGTTGCTGCGGCTTGCCTTTGCTCTGGAGGACTTGTTGGAGAACGAGCTGGAGAATTAGCAGGTGTCCCTCTCACTGGGCTTGCTACTGGTGTGCTACGCTGCGCGGCTTGTCTGCCTGGCGTGTCTTCTCCGTTTCCGTCATGGGAATTTTCTCGGCTCGTTTTGATGATAGGCATGAAACCTCGCTGCTCTTGTATTGCCTCCCTGATGTGGTCTACATGGCGTTTCATCCTTCTGTTGTGGACTTGGATCAAATAGCTGACTGGACCAAGAGATTTCACTATCTTTCCTCTTGTCCACTTTGCGTCATTTTTGGAATGCGTCTGGATCCACACATCTTGGTTTGGCTGGAACACACGCATCTTTGTTCCCTGGTTATAGCTTGCTTCTTGCTTTGCTTGGGAATCTGCAACTTTCATCTGGATGTCTGGTCTCACCAAATCCAATGAAGTCCTTAACTTTCTTTTCTGCAATAGCTCAGCTGGACTGGACCCTGTTGTGGCATGTGGAGTTGAGCGGTACTGTAGCAGGAACTTTTGTAGTCTCTCTTGCAACCCTTTCCCCTCCAACTTCATAGCTTCTTTGAACGTTCTGACTAAACGCTCTGCCTCACCATTTGTTCTGGGATGGTATGGAGATGAGCAGATTTGTTTTATGCCATTGCTCTGACAGAAACTTCCAAACTCCTTCGAAACAAACTGTCGTCCATTGTCTGTGACTATCTGCAAAGGTAGTCCAAATCTCGCAAATACTTCCATCAGTTTGTCTATGATCGCAGCTGATGAAGTGTCATTATTCATACAATAGATCTCTGGCCATTTGCTATGAGCATCTATTATCAGCAACCACATCTTGTTATGGAATGGTCCTGCCAAGTCCATATGTAGCCTTTGCCATGGTCTCTCCGGGTAGATCCAGGGATGTAACGGTGCTGATTGCGGATTCGGCTTTTGCTGTTGACAATAAGTACATTGCTTGCACGTGGCTTCCACATCTTTGTCAATATTAGGCCAATATATATATTGCCTTGCTAACATTTTCATACGCACAATTCCTGAATGCGTTTCATGTAGCTGTTGGAGCATTTTCTCCCTCAAAATTCTGGGAATGACAACTCTGACTCCCCACATGATTATGCCTTGGACAATGCATAGGTCATCCTTCCTTGCAAAGTATGGCTGCAACTCCGTTTCTTCTTTTGAAATTGCATCAGGCCAACCATTTTCAATCATTCTGGTCACTTTGGATAGCACTATGTCATACATGGTTGCTTTCCTTATTGCTGCTGCTGTAACAGGAAACACCTCAGTCTTCTCTGCTACCACTTGATGAATGATTTCTTCAGCTTCATCATGAAAGTCTTCTTTTGCCCCACTGGACATTCTGGACAACGCATTTGCATTACCGTGGTCGGCTGACTTCCGGTAAATAACGTCATACTGGAACTGGCTCATATAGAGGCTCCAATGATGTAGTCTTGTAGCTACGTACGTTGGCAACTGCGACTGACAGCACCTTGGAAGCATACGCCAATGGTCTCTCTGCTCCATTCTCGTATTTGTAGAACAGGACGACTCCAATACCGACTGATGAAGCATCACAACTAATGCCTAATTTTTCTTTCGGGGTGAAGTGAGCCAGTAGTGGAGCGGTTGAGAACTTCCTTTTTACTTCTTGGAAAGCATTATCACACCTTGTAGTCCACCTCCATTGTATATCCTTCTTCGTGAGATTATACAACGGCTCACAAATTTCAGCCATATTTTCTACAAATTTGCCATAAAAATTCACTAGTCCTAGAAATGATCTCAGGTCTGCAACGTCTTTTGGCACTGGCAAGTTTACAATTTCACTCACTTTTTCCGTGGTGGTTTGTATTCCATTCTTGGATACTCTGTGTCCTAAGAATTCAATTTCTTCTTCGAGAAACTTGCATTTGTCCCTTGACAAATGGTAATTGAACTGTCGCATCCTTTCAAATATCATGCGCAGATTCTTAATTTCATCTCCACTTTTGGACGATGATAATATGTCATCTATGTATGACCTGGCCATCTGGATACCTTGCAACATCTTATCAGCAAACTCTTAAAATATGGCTGTTGATGAGGCTATCCCTTGAGGTAGTACATTGTACATGTACAATCCTTTCGGTGTATTTATCACCAAGAACCTTTTACAATTTTCCTCAAGTTCTATTTGATGAAAAGCGTTTTGTCCATCCATTTTGTTCATCTTAACACCTCCACTGATCTCTGCAAAGATGTCTTCTGGAACAGCTATGGGGTACTGTGTGACGCACAACTGACTATTCACTGTGTTCTTGAAGTCACCAGTAATTCTGACTTTCCCATTAGCTTTAGGCACAACAACGAGAGGAGACGCCCATTCTGAACTTTCTATTTTAGTTAGAATTCCAAGACGTTCCATTTCATCAATTTCGTTTTCAACTTTTGCTCTTATGGCAAATGGCAACGGTCTTGCCTTCAGGAACTTTGGTACAGCATCTTCTTTTAAGATTACTTTGGCCTTGAACCCTCTGATCCTGTCATTTGGCTTGAGTGGCTGGAATATATCTTCATACTCCTTCAATAACTTTTTAATTTCATCACTCACTGATACACTGGATACTGTGTGGCACTGCTTTTGCACATCATTCCAGTTCACTTTTATTAATTTTAGGAGATCTCTGCCAAAAAGAGATGATCCCTTGCTCACGGGAATACGATGAGTCACATTTTGCCCCAAATATTCTATTTTGGTTTGTAGTTCACCTAGGGGTCTAAAGACTTCATTCGAGTACGTTTTGAAGATGAAGGATGACTTCGTTAGCTTCGGTGCTCCGAGTTCCTTTCTCCAAAAGTCTTCTCCTAAAATGCTGGTCTCACAACCAGTATCAAGTTCCATTGTGTGAGGCTTTCCTGACACGTTCACTTCTATTGTGATTAGCTTTTTAGCATTGTGGACACTTGATTTAACTTGCTTGTTTTCACTGACAACATTATTACTTCGATAATGGTCAATTTTGGTCTGGCATTTACTTGCAAAATGACCACGTTTGCCACATTTGTAGCACTCTGCATCTTTGTGCGGGCATTCATTAGGTTTATGATCTGCCTTCCGACACCTTGAGCATTCATGGCTTTGGCTTTTCCCTTTGGAATTCCGCTTCCCATGTTGTGGGTGCTGAGAAACTTTCTCAGTCTTCTTTCCCCCTTTGGGTGTGGACCTGTATTGCTTCATTTTCTTCACTTCCGCTTCCTGTAGACTGGATGATGTGGGCTGCCCCCTTAGGATGGCTGTGCTTTCTTCTGCAAGCTCCTGGGCGGTGGCCGTTCTGTACACATCTTCTAATGATATGTTATCATCCATAGTGAAAATCATACATTGTGCCTTTTCACTTAGCATGCCAAGAATCAGTTGATCACGTAGCCTTTCTTCTAGACTATCGTCTTCAAATTTACAGTTTTGGGCTAACTTCCTTAGTTCTGCCAAATACTGTGCCACTGTCTCTCCTTGCTTCTGCTTCCTCCCCATAAATTTATAGCGTTCTGCTAGGGCTTTTGGTGCTGGCTTGTGGTGTAATTTCAACTGGGCTACCAAATCCACTGCTGAAATGTCTGAGAGCTTCTTGGGAGCGAACAAATTCTTCAACAGACTCACATTAGTTGCACCAATGGATGCAAGCAAGATGGATTGGCATATGTTATCGTTGTCTTTTGCCGGATCCAGTTTGTTGGCTTTGAGATAGGCGGTGAAGATTATTTCCCAATCTTCAATGTTGTCCTTCTCGGGGTCAAACGGTGAGAGATGGCCTATGAAACCCATGGCTTCTTTCTGTTCTTGTTTCACAATAGGTTTGGTTTCTGTTTCCGAATCACTATCGTCTGGCATCTAAATTCTTTTCAGTAAATTTAATTACTAACTGTTTATTGCGAATTTAATCACAAACTATTTAGTGTCAGTATTCTGGGGCGAATTGAATCACTCATTTAACTTCCACAAAATTCTGCACGGAAATCTACACAGAAATCCTCGTCGCCAAATATGCTGTGTAGTACAACTTAGATTTTATATTTTCAATGTGTTGTGCACTTTTATTGTAGGTACTTTGCCTGGT
>JAHZNG010002231.1:0-16263 GCA_027744375.1 Orchesellides sinensis | reverse complement strand
ATAAACGTAAACGCGTTTATCGTTTCGTTTAGCTTTCTTAAACGTAAACGTTTTTCGTTTAGTAAACGAAAACGATAAACGGCAGCCCTACATGTGACACATGATTTAGGGTCCATTTTTTCTTAAGAAACCAAATCTTTTGTCAGAATTTCAAAAATCCTAAGTCGCAAGTCTCTATAGCCTTTTTTTCGGGTTTATTATCCAATCCATACCCGTTTTGCGTTTTGTCAAGTAGCGTTTGCGTAATCACCATCTGGAAAAATCTCTTAAATACTTGTGCGACAATGGGAGAACTATTTTATAGTAGAACACATTTAGGATGCGTTGTGCTGTTGTGCATGATTTTTTAACAGTATCATACGTCTGTTAAGCTACCATAAAGCATCACATATACACGTAAGGATGATATTACATGAGACACTGTTTTCAAAGAGAGGTGTTTTTAAACTTTGCCGAAAGGCACCTACACGTATTTTTCGAGAACGAAAGTAATATTGTTTCTCTAAAATCAAATCACTAGGTTTCTACAACCGACTATCCTACAAACAATTTACTCTGAAAGTAAACAAAGAGATCTTTCATTGTACGGCAAATATTTTTTGTTATGAAACATGAGTTCAGACGTTATTCCGTTTTCAAATGATGGACAGCGTTCTAGAACTATGTTTGTGTATAATATGAGCAAGTGGATGTAATATGACGTAGATCTTTTGGGGAAATACAAGAAGCTTTAATTAAATTATTTCTTTTTTTTTGAACATAAGATTTGACTGAAATAGTATTTTCATCCCTATTTATAAATAATTTATTGTGAAATTATTTTAAATATTGTCAGTAGATGGTTCGGTTAAAGAGGATGTAATCACACAGGTTCTTTTCATTTTATAGTTTACTGTACAACGTAAAGAGACTTAATAAACATATGTAATGAACCCGTACATATTCCAAAATGAGCTTGTTTTTTCATCGCTCCAAAATGAACTACAAATTTTAAAACAAGAAAAAACTGGGTAACAACAAGAGATTTGGGTGATGGCGTATAAAATGGAAATGGTGTGTAGTGAAAGAACAAAGGATGTTGAGAGCAATTGGGATAAAAATAAGCCTTTCCTTTCGGCATGCAAACACATGGCATTTCTTCATTCTATCATCAAACAGTTAGCAAGTGAAAGGTAGGAGAAGGACGTGAGCCTAAACACGCATACTTACGTCAGTTGCGTAGACTTTCTTCCCAATACACCATATTTTCTTTTTACCCCGTGCATCCTGTGCTCACATTGTTTTATACAAGAAACAAAAACTGTGTGCTTATAATGAGCTTCTATGCTGGTACGTTTTATATACCATTAACTTGTTTACCAAATCTATTGTTTAATTTGGTTTAAAAGTATTTGATGATTTGTTGAAGAAGAAATGTATAAAAGAGTAATTCCTTTATTGTTAAACAGTGTAATTTTTTCCAATATTTTACTATATATAATATGCAATACGGCGAATTAAGTAATACAGCCCTATAATGCACCACAATGTATAGTCGTCGCCTGACTACTTATAAAAGGAATAAAACTTGTAATTTAGGACCGTCGAAATTTCTTACAGCACGATTTAAAACTAGTTGACGTAAGACGTTATAAAATGGAAGCAGCGAAAGCAAAGCAATACATTCACCTCATACATAGCTTACATATTTTCCACATTTGCTTTTTAAAATATACCATTTCCATATTATTTATTCATTGAACCATTAAAATATACCCTCTTCATAATTTTTTGTACGTCGGACCATCAAAATATTTCGCCTATAAAACTTTATTGTGATCATAAAAATATTCACTTGGATTTTTTTGCTGTTTTCTTCATACTTCTAACAAAATACATCATATACATATAACCATACAAATTATACCCTCTACATCTTTTTTTACAACGAAACATTGAAACATACCCCCTATACAACTTTTTAATTTTCACCATATAAATATTCCCAATGGATTTTTTGGTGGTACAAAATATTCTTATTAGAATTTTTGGTGGTAAAATATATTCCTCAAGTATGTTTTTATTGTAATGCGTAAAATAAGGAATAAAACGATTTTTCGTGCCTGATGGTTTGTTTCATACTAAAAATTTAGTTGTTCACCATCAAAATTTGTACAAAATGTATGTAATCTACACATTTTTCTTACATTGAACAATCAAAAAATACGGTCTATATATTACTTGTACAATCAACCATCAAAATATGCCCCTTCAAAACCTTTTATTTTGCATCATAAAAATATCCCCCTTTAATTTTTTGGCGGTGAAAAATATTCCTCATGAATATTTTTGTTGTAATGCGTATAATAGGGGAAAACCGGTTTTTTCGTGCCTAACGGTTTTGTTTACCAACCAATTTGCCAGACTAACGAACTTGACTCCTAATTTTATGTTCTAGCCATATGCCAAAGGCTATTAGTGATTAGTGAGAAAATGTAGGCCCCAATTCACATGACAATTTTTTTGAATCGGTGGCAACAGTTTTTTCAAAAAAATTTTTCAGAATACACAGGATAAAAATACAAGTTTCCGATTTTAAATACTACGTTGTTTATTACATTTCTCCAAATCAGCGCTGTAATCAGCGTTTGCTGAACTGTAACACTAGGTTGCTTAAGGCATTTGCTGAATTTTAACAATAGGCTGTAAACGGGATTTGCTGAATATTAACAGTAGGCTATAGATTACAATTTCTCTAATTTTTCCTCCCCATCGTACCCCAAATCACACCTACTTTCGATCCTTGGGAATAAATTGTAGAATCATGCCATTTTTGTTTTGATTGGTTTTAATACTAAAGCCAATCTGTAGAATCATTTTAAAATAAAAAATTCAGAAAAAAATGCACTCAAAATGCTTTTCACAGTAAAGTTAGGGTAATATTTTGATGCATCCCCATTTACGTACGTGTTAAAAAACGATTTAAAAAACCACCGTATTTCATTCCTTCTTAGACAAGCCATTTTGAAAAACTCCTTTTAGTTGTAAAGTACGATAAATGTTTACAATAAATACACAATGAAATACATTTTAAAACGCTGCATTTCTCAAAAATTTTGACTCTAATTTGGTAACCACGCTAATAACTAATGGCCTTCACGTGCTTCGGTCAATTCGTTTTTGTGTTATCGTGGTCACAGACATACGTTAATGGTAATCACTTAAAGCATCTTCAGCTTCGTTTCGCTGCTTAATAATGTGACCAAAATCTGTGTGGTTTTTAACTTTTTTGTGACGTATTCAAAATATATTTTAGGCTCACAGACAATTTTTTCTATTAGAAACTGAGTCTCAAGTCGATCTAACTTTCACTGAGAATAACCATCTGCAAATTATTGTTCAACAACAGCAGGGCATATGACATGTATCATGTGAACAATGAACAATTCAAGAATAAAGATTACCATTATACTAGATTAAAGCACTTTCGTACTTTTTAAAGTCGGATTCGTTTGTAATCAGATCTTTGATCATCATTCGATTGTTTGTATATGCATTTATTTGCTCATCAATGAGCATTTATGTATCAGCCATGTTCACACAAATAAACCGTGTCGTATATATAACAAACAAATTCATTTACCTAAAACTGGTTTCGCCGGAAGACTGAATACGCTCAAGATAAATAATTGCGATGTTTGTGGAACTGAATTGAATTTGCGAGTATATCCATTTATTTCAGGTATTTATAAAAAGGGGAAAAATCTTAGGTCCAGATTACTGTAAATTGCCTCTATTCATATAAATCATGTCCACGTCGCAGATAACCAATTTGTCTTCAACTTTATTCCTCCGGCTTCTACAACAACGCGTTTGCTGTGTGGATGGTTATATTACAAGGGCTATTTGGGAATAGGATAAGAGAATGACCTGCGAACAAAAGCTCACAACACAAGTTTACTACTTCATAACTGTCTGTCTGAATTTGAGTATCATCACGCTATCTCTTAAATTCGTAGACCATTCAAGTTCCTAAACTAAACTCGTATAGTTTCCTTCAATAAAAAAGAAAAGTAGTACAGAAGTAAGCCTGATGAAGCTGATCCTAAGTAAACGGAAACTTAAGTCAAACGTCAAACTCCTATAGTTTTTAAGCTGAATCGATTAAATTACATAAATCTGGTCAAAGGACGAATGTTTTATAAATCATTATGTTACATTATGTAATGCGGATAAATTAATATGTTAATGCAATATGTATTGTCTATGGCTTAATTCTACACAATGTAGGTCAACACTAAACACAATGAACTTGTGCATTTTATTGTAGCTTACAAAATTATAAATATTTGGAGTGAGCCCTATTATTCACGTGAATTAAAGCTCATTCGTTTGCCTCTCACGCTTGAAGCAGATTATTATTAAATAGCTTAGCTGTATGCATATAGTAACTTGCAAGGTAATGAATATATGTAAACTAACTATGCTAATGCTAATACCAACCTTATTTTGATAATATTTTCAGTTGGGTGCCGGCTCTGTCTGCAGCAGTGATCGTAGTAATTGTATTTCTCATCTCTATGTTTGCCTGCTGTATTCACTGTCCTTTTTGCCTAGTTTACAGAAGAAGTGAGCCCCAAAGGGTTGTGTAATGAGGTGACGCAGGAAACAAAAAAGGACAGGATGGATCCTAATGAGATATGGAAACTGTGCCAATAAACCTTTCAACATGTATACCAAATTAAGGTGACTACTACAAACATGTAACATAAAGTAAGAGTGGTTAAATCTTTTTACGATACGAATATAATTGTACTGGATCTTTTTACAAAAATTGTATGATGTTTATTGGTAACACGCAAAATACTCTAGGAATCGGATCTAGGGTTTCTGAAACATTCTAACGATGCTAGAAATCTTGCAGTTAAATTTGTTAAAAAAATTATAAATCGTTGCCCATTAAAAACCTTACGTTTGGGTTACTTAAAGGGGCCGCCTTTTATAAGATCCGTCATCTTCGCTAATCCTTACAAAAAATTATATGATTAGAGAAACCATCCTTACACATGTATGCAGTTGTAGCGTAAAATCGAATAAGATAAATAAAAATTGGACAACACCGTAAAATGCTTGCCCATCCCACATGGAGTTACAACAGCTATCAACCAGTTGTAATTGAAAAAAGAAAATCAACTCCTATTTATACCCATTATACTATATTGATAAATAGTGAGAAACTATACCCATTTTCAGCTACTTCATGCGATGCCGATGCGTTTGATACTTGTCCAAACAAAAATGTATTTTACGACCAAACGAAATCCACCTTTTCCTTTAATCTAATGAGCCGACCACATCCAAATATATAATATTTTACAGTGACTTCAGAGTAGTATTTAAATTCACAGTTTAAATACCGCTGCACAATCAACTTCAAGTGGCCAAAGTAAAGTTAGGTAGCTTTATATAGTATATATGTGCATTTTGTGAAAACCTTAATACTATTAAGTAAATATGTTTAATTTACATAGACCAACCTGCAACTAATATTACTTATAATGTTAAATGTATATAATCTGCTGTGCCAATGCAATGCTAAATATACTGTGTGTTATGTATTTAGTAACAAGTAATACGTAATGACAGACGTTATCAACTTAATAATATTATAATGAATAAAACATGTTACAAACATTTCAGCGGTCCATGAAGTTGGTTCTGTGTGGGTCATTGAATAGTTCAGTTCAGTTCATTCGCATTCTATAAGTATATACGTACATATACATATGGTATAACAACATCACAAATTACAACGTATTCCATCCCATCTCAACTCAGTAATCATATCAATAAATATCAAAAGCGATCTTTCAACTCAACTGCAACTTCCTGAGCAAATGAAGTCCATCGATGAACTCATTACGGAGGGTTTGGCAACCATGATGCGTCTCATGTAGAATCTGCAGGCACTAGTTGTAAGCAGAAGGTGATTTCAAGTATTTCCATATCTTAGTTAGTTGTTGGGAACAAGGTATTTGGTACAAGATTACAATATCATTGAAGTAAAAAAACATGAACCGAACCGATTACATTACATATCATCAGATTCCCGGCCAATCATGAACGTGAGCGCTGTTGGCTACTAGAAAATAAAATTGATAATTTATTTTCCAAATTTAAAAAATGTGAATAATTCTGTAATTCATGGAAACATGGATAGGAAAAGCATAATCAAGATATTTATCTTGAGATACAGTTTACCTGCTTGGAATTAGGTATTCAAACAACTGGACATTTTTGAAAAGTGGGGACAGAACCGCATTTCTAATCGCAACTTGCCTTGAGGATAATAAAATAACCGGAATAACAGGGCACGTACAGGAATTGCCGTACGTTTTTTACAAGGCAAACATTTTGATAATGAGATAAAAACGAAATTTTAAGAGATACATAGAGCTAAGCATAAGCAACTTATAATTTAGCTCTCCGTCCAACTTATACTTTCGTTCAATGCAAGCACTTCCAAAGCAAAGGCGAAAGAGTCTCGTTTTACCAGGGTATCTGTTTTCTCTTTTCTGTTGACTTTCACTATTACTTTTTTCAATACAAATCAGTCTAGTTGCAATTTATTTGGAGAGAGATGCAAGATTTAAAGTTCTTTAGTCTATTTCAGGTTTTTCTGAGATTACTGGACGCTATATTAGAAACCTTTTTTCAATCGGTAAAGTTTATCTGACAAATTTTAGACATTTATAGAGCAAATGTAAAGAGGTAAAAAGTTAGTATGAAAGATGCAGCATATATATGTACCCAGTTATTTTTATTTTTTATTTATTGACTTTACTGCAGACATTACATTACATATATGCAATAAAAATATTTTAGCTTTGTAAAATGTTTGGTTTATGTAAGCTCAGGAAAATCAGCAAGTTTTTATTTGAATTCCACCAACAGAGACCAAGACAAATAATAAAAACAATTTGAAAGCACTTATATAATAATACCGTCTACAGTTTGCCATAAATCCTTCAACTTCGTACACATTCTCTTTTAAAACCAAATTTTACGTGTAAATATCATTTGCTAATTGCGACAAGACTACTAGCGTTCAAATATTTAAAAATTCACCGTTGAAACTTCAATCCCGAATTAAAATTTGATTCTTATTTTCCGCTAATCGCATAACAGTTTCTTTGGAGCACCTTCCATAATATTAAATCTTTTACAAACGTATTATGGACAATTAATAACTCTGACGTATTAATAAAGTTTATAGTAATGAATAATTCATTTTCAATTTGGTAGTAATTTTTAACTTACTAAAAGCACGTACATCTCTCTACACTCTACTACATTAGCTTATTTATGGTTTTCTTATCTCTACAAACAAAGCAATGTTTATCAGATCAAATCGTATCATAGCACACCTTTAAAGGCAACTCAGATCCAGCTCTTTCAACATCTTGATGCGTTTAGTGAAAATTAAATTTTTCAGTTACTGTAGAATTAAAATTTTTTGGTAGCCATATTAGGGCTAAAGTCAATAAAAATTAACATGTTACTACCGGGATTCGAACCTGAAAACGTGGTGTATTCAAAAATTTGACTTTAGTCCTGATATTGGAACCAAAATTTTTCACCATTATAAGCCTAATGCGCCCATCTACTTACAGTCACTTACACCTATACCATCCCTTTTCGTCATCATTCCATATTCCATACATGTACATAACATACTCATTTCATCCTACCTGTGGCAGATATGATATAATATTAATTATACATGTATTCAAACTGCATCCTTTTCTTTCATTCTACAGAGCCACACATTCACTTTCACTACTGTTCCATCGCCGTGATTTTTTATAACTCACAACAATTTTACATGCACATTACATTACAATTTCTTAAGCCGGTTAGTATCACATCATCTTTTTCCAAGTTGCTCCAAAGTCATACTTATCTCAGTCCTTTCTATTATCTCACAGTCCATTAATCGGCAGCGATAGCAGTTGCAATAATTATTCACAATTTTAGGGTTTTTCGTTACTTCATATCCATATATATGTAATTATTTTTTCGTTAATGTGAATAATATTTGATGATTGATGTATTATATAGCAATAAGTATTTCTTGATAGCATATTTTTATAACATTTGTTTTGGTAAGATTACGCTGTTCTTTAGAGAATACATATACTTAACAATAGTACAATCTGATGATAATTAAATCTTAGTATAAAAGATAGTAAAATTACGTGTATGTTTACTGTTGAGTCACTTTCAGCATTTGAATTGAAAGAATGAATAGACTGCTGTTTGATGCGGGAAGCAAATATGTTATATTTGGACGCGCTGTATTTCAATAACATATTCACAAAGAAAGAAAAAAGTTGCTTAATTCTTTCCCAAACCTAAAAAACCTCTCTACATTGCGTTATTAGTAGTAAACTATAGTAATATATACCAATACATTCAAAGTTAGTAGTTCCCAAAACCATTTGACATGTACGCATATAATATCCTCTTGTTGACAAACATAAAATATGTTAATCAGTATTTAAAGCCATAATATATACCTAATAATAGTTCTATCACTAATAATATTTTTATTTTACTCGAGCAAAATATAGCTTGATCAAAAAATGAGATAATATGTAAGTCATCTTTTCAGTCTACCAATCCAACAGGTCGTGTAACAACACAAGCCTGCTCCTTTTTAATCCTTTCCCTTACTTCTAGGGCATTTATATATAGTATTCTGTTCCTTTCAATTAAATCGTGCCCAGAAGACCAACCATCAATTAAATTAAACTAATAATAATAAAACAATAACAATTAATGCATTACTGACTATCATGAAACTGTCACAGTCAAATTAAGCTGTTTACAAACAAGAAAGGTACTTTATGTTACAAAGATAATATGTAAATAATTAATGCAATTTAACAGGCTATTAGTGAAAACCCTTTTCACTTTTCAAAATCCATTCAATACCTTTAAATTCTTTAAATCTGTCACTTGACTCATTGTATTTATAACGGCGACATAATTGTTTTCTCAATAAACCTATTCAGGGAGCATACGCCTAACCTGGTTCCTATATTTCTTTTAATAATTTACCAATAGCAATGGCTGAGTAGGTTTTACAGATAAAATATTGTTGATAACATGAGTGAGACAAATCTTAAAAGTAACTTCTTGACACGGAGTTTGGACAGGATAATGAAAGCAGAGATAATGTCTGTTTTATAAACAGAGCAACTACCTAATTCTTTACTAAGCAGCAGTAGTAACCCCATATCTGAACACCGAGCACCATACACACCGAGCACCAATATATTTATACTATCCATACACATATAAATACGTATAACATGCTCGTACTCCATCAATACCACTTCACTACTTAAATTTCTACCGTCTTCTTTGAGTAAATGATTTTTTTCTTGTCGACATGTATCCTAACATCATTACAGATTCCGGGTTTCTTTTTTAGGGGTTATCTTGCTAACATAAACATCAAAATACCTGTAGGAAAACTAACAATTTCTGTAGTAGTAAAACTTTGTTTAACACATTAATGATAGAGCAGTAGCTTATAATTATACACTATGATAGTTTCCCTTTAAAAGTTCATAATCACCATATCATATCCTGTTCCATCTTTTGACTATTACTTTACCAAACATCACATTTGCCCGCACCAATTTGCATTGCATGCTCCATTGCATTATTATCAAAAATCTTTTCAGGTCTTAACATTTCCATACTATTCATAAATCCCTACATAAATAATAATGCACCAGTACTGTTTTTCTGACTGAATGTAGCAATAAGTTCAAACTGCATACATTTTATCACATCACATCTCACAAATCTGTTTCCTCACTTATTAAAGCTAGTCATCACATTCCCTTCCAAATCATTCCTTTTCCAGTTACTTAATGTTTTGTAGGTATTTAAAAACAACCCAAAAACTTGTGTAATGGAGCAACCAGAAAATTGTAAATTGTAAAGCTTGTTTTTAGTATAGTATAATCATTATACTGTAAATTTTTAAGTAAAAGTAAAGTAGTAAGCTTAGGAGTTAGATTTTGATAAGTCTTTATCTCTACAGACATCATGATGAATGAGAACTATTAAAATGCTTAGAATATTTTTAACTTTACTCACTTTTTACTTTAGCATATGGATGCATCTTTAAATTTAGAATAATAAATAGCTTGTATTTTTTCACCAACCGAACCTGCCATATTATAGCTCTCCCATCTTCTAAGCATTTTACCGAATCTTTTTTATCTTATGTATCGTAGTGAGAAGTTCTTTTTTTCGTCAAAAAAGTTCTGAACAAATCTTCCTCCCAAACCCTACAAATATTGCTAAAAAACTTCTTTTCCGTTTACTATAACACAGCTATATCACTAAATCAGTTCAGTATTCTCCGAAAATTCGGATATATTTTTACTTATATTTCCCCTCCCCTTGAAATGCCATTAGTTCCGATGAAACTGGAGGCTAAGCATCTTGATTTATTTTGAGTTTTACTTGTGAGAACGAGCGTGCTGATTTAGGGCGCTTTTGTCCCGGAACCGCTTGCTACATTTTGGACACTGATAAGGGAGCTCGCCAGTGTGAGTACGTATGTGCTTCACCAGATAGTCGCGACACCTACGTAAGCAAATTTGTTAATTAGCTAGGAATTGGAATATTTTCGTGAACATTATGAATTATCAACTTTAAAAGAAGAAAATTCCATACCCAAATTTGCGACCGCACTCATTGCATTGTTGACTCTTTGGAAGGTGGACCCTCCGGCGGTGACGATTCAATGTAGCTCGCTGAGAAAAGCTTTGACCACAGTCCGCGCAGCTATAAGGTCTTTCCCCTGAAAAGTTATTTTACCCAAAATCACCATTGAATTCGTCCTGAATAACGTGCACAGTAAAGAAACAAAAACTGAAATACATACAAACCTGTATGACTACGCATATGAATATCCAAAGATTGTTTGTGCATAAACGATCTGCGGCAAAGATGACATGGAAATTTCTTCTGAGGTGCTGCAGGGGCACCTGAGCCGGCTGCAGCAGTAGCGGCACCGGCACCATTATTGTTAGCACTGCCGCTCGCACCGGCAGCCGCACTGATGGTGTTATGGGCTACCACTACCACCGGTGGTGGGGGAGGTTGATTAACCAGATTATTTTGACCACTTTCCATCACAGCTAATTTTCGAAGTCCTGCAAATGTCAAATGAGTCATGACCAAAAACTGACTAATCACGTAGGCATTTTGAATCATTCACACGTGACACATAAATCTCATATCATGCAAACTATAATATCAAGATATACATAGATATTGCATGCAAATAAACGTCTTTGTTCACTTACCGTATTACAGTAAAACTCCCAAATAATCTGTTTACCTAAACAGTAAGTAAACTCCTTATGTCCTTTTGTATACTTGAGCGTATGTAGCAAAATTCACGTTCCTGTTCTCACGTTGTCTCTTAAAATGCTGTCTTAATGACGATGTCAAATATTGGCAAAAGATTATTATTTTCGTCTCTACTGAAATGATGTGTAGTGATGTTTATATGTTATAGAGCTATTGCTGCTGTGTTTAGTGTAACCCTTACAGTATCTTTTCAGTCCTTCAATATCAGTCCTTTCAGTAAACTACATGTAAATCCTAAAGACTTCCTTAACAGCCTACCAAGGATAATATAAACTATCTAAAAGTGTCTAAATAAAGTATTACAAAAAATGCAACTGTCCAATTTCCTATCCAAGCCAGCTTCCTTTTAAAACCAGATCATTTCATATCACAATTTTTAAAAACGATACTTGTCCTCTGTCGCGCTACAAAGAGTTCAAGGAGAATAATTAAAGTGTTTTTTTAAAGTCCGCTATTGCTTTCTGGGTAAACGCCTGTCTGAGATCCTCCTGTAGTTAACAGTCAAAGCAACACTTTCCATTTTTTTCCTTTTTTATATATATTCTATTCCCTAACAACTCTTCCTTGTCGGTGTATTCGGCCGATTTCAAACCCAGACATGGGAGGAAACTCGGGAGATCTGTCTGAAGTGGCACACGACGCCGGGCAGGATTGTGCTGCTGCTGGAAGGAAGGGATCAATACTATAGCAGTGCATGCAAATGTATATACATATACAATATGCACTTGGAGACAAGGAAGAAAAAGTAGGAGCAACGAGACAGTAGGCGCACAAGAGTGAAGGAAAAAGTGTGAGGAACTCTGGGAGAAAAGAGATGGGCCCGGAGAAAGACGATGAGAAAATTTTTTACTCGCACTACTTTATTAATTTTTAGCTTTGCTTAACATGTTATATGGCTATATATATCAACTATCACTCGATTTTCTCCTTTGTCCACTTTTAGTCTTTCTCATAAGCAGTGGCTTTCTTTTGGTGTTTTCTCTTTTCCAATACTCAAAACATATCAATTAACTTTTGGTGGTCGATGCGCCTCTCAAAATGCGAGGGTAAAAGCGAGTAACAGCAGCAGCAGACGTTATACAACAAAAATGTTCTTTCTCTCTTGGTCTGTTTTGACTAAAAGGAAGCCGTGTGTGTGTAAGACTTGAGTATAGTCCCTACAATTAAATGAGTAGTAAATTATTGAAAGAGAAAACAATCTAGTTTCACATGAATGTTACGCTAAGTGTGCATATGAAACTGCAGCCTTAAAACTTTATTTTGGAGGATATCTAATATTTTTTCTGGGTTTCTCTTTTTTATGGAATTCGGGAGGATTCAGCCCCGGATTCGAAAGGAAGGCCTCTACCCGCGTTTGTAAACTCTTTTTCTTAGTAGGAGTAGAGGCTACAAAGAAAGATATACATCAAGGGATACAAAAATACGTACATAAAAGTACGTTATATATAGATACTTTTTTATTGCAATACAGATACACATTACCTGTGTGCCTGATCTAAAGTAATATACTACTTTAATAGCGAGAGAGATATATTATGCATGTATATAAATGGATAAAAAAGAGTTTTTACGAATGCATAATAATATTGGAATACTTGTGCATGTATATGACTCGTCCAAAAAAGTGCATTAGTATCCATCCACTATTTCTCTCTCTCTCTCTTTCACAAACAACACACACGACCAGACCATGAGCAGTCTGACTGAGCCGTCTAGGAACGGGAACGAGTCGGCTGCCACTACTACCCCTTTCTACTGCACGTAGTTCGTATATTGATGCTGTAGTTGGACTGCTAAAATTTTACAACAAAAACACAGCCAACCACGACCACCATCACTCGCAAAACTCTTCTTCTGCTCCGTCTTCTTGAACGAAAATTGGTGTGAGGGAAGGAAAGCAACGTCCGTCCATACATTTATCTGAGCGAAGCGTTATGTGCAAAACGAGATCTCCACTCGGTACTCATAGCATAGCCATAGTCAACATAATGCATCAAGAACGAAACGTTGTCCACAGTCCACGTAGTATATCCACGTATGTATCTCTCTCATATGCACTCTTGTCTGATGCATCATTGTTCATTCGTTATGTAAAAAGGTAGTTAAGAAATAACCCTTTCAATCAGACCAAGCCAGGAGCGAGCGCACCAACAGCAGCAGCGACGGCATTAGGAATTGCAGTATGCAAGGCAATGCTCTTTCTATGTAAGCGACTTGATTCTAGTCGCTCTTATTGTGTTGTGACGACCAACGAGTCACTTGTGCAAAAATTAGCTTGGCGAATTTGTGGAGAAGGAGTAAGTGGAAATATCGACATAGACAAGCTTATATGTACCTATAATGTAGACGCTGTATTATAGCCAACACAGCACCACAGTCACTAACTAGACAGAAGTTGTGGAGAGGAGAGCCAAGGATACAGAAAATCCTTGATAGGACAGGAATAGGATGAAAAGAGCAAAATTCTCATGTTAAGCATACCGCATACGTATGTATGTATATAGTAGGAATATTGCATCCATAAAATTATATTCATATCCATACAGAAATAGGTAGTAGGTAGTTATTTTACCATGCCATATGCTAAAAAAGTATATGATGCATTATTAGTATATACATAGTTTTATGTAGTGTGCATAATATGGTACTTTCAACTTTGTATGTCTAACTGCATCCATAAAACCATAACCTCAGTCTCAGAAAAAAGCAACTACCTATGTATTGCATTTTGAGAACTGCATATTTTATCACATCCACACAGTTTGCCTTTTTCTTTTTGACACAACAGAAGAGGCTTCAAGATAAAAAATGCTACTCGCCGAATTGTGAAAGACATTGATGATACAACGGTACGTGAGAGTGGGAAGAAGGAACTGCACATTTCTTGCTTCATACGTTTATAAGAAAGAAAGGAAAACCGTCAATAATGTATGTATATCGTGATCATGATAAATAAGTAAAATAAGAGAGAGAGAAAACCAAAACCAGTCACCGTCGCAATGTACTCTCCTTTCTGTGTACACCTAACACAAGTTACAAACAAGATCTTGAGCATGCATCGTAGTATTATGCAGCTCACATTTTGTTCCTCATTTTGGTCTTTTCTGATATTTTGCTACTACTGATTGCGGATTGCAATATTGATGGTATGATGATGATATTCTTCGGCTCCTCCGGCTTGGTCCTCTTCACCGATGCACAATGCACAAGATAATATTACCTATGTGCACTTTTACATTTGATATATGTATGTATATAAAGAAAAAGAAGTTTCCATATCTGCAATTTGCAGTTTGCATGTATACGACCATGAACGTATGTACATTGTATGTATGTGTGTAATATACAATTATAACCCTTTAGTGGGAGAAAAGATAGGAATGAATGTTTTAATGCACTTTATTGGAGAAGAGTTGTTGCATGCATGCATGCATCCACGTAGACGCGAGATTAAAAGGTACAAGGAGATTACAGCCGTGTATATTATGTAGGTACACGTCTTATAATCTATTTTTATGTACTTGTTTTATGCATTATCAACGTCCTCCGTTTTAGAATATATTGCTTTCGTTGTTCGCGTTCCTGAGTAATGGAAGAAATCTTTGGATTTGGATAGAAGTGATGCCCATCACCATCATAAAACATCAAATATTATAAAAAATATATGGATTGCAGCGTATGCTATCAGGAATGCCATATTTGCCATCACAGCCGACAAAACTGCCATTTATGATCTTAGTTGTATTTTATACATACATACATACCTAATATAATCAGATAAATTTTTAAAGGATATTTTTACTGACTTGATTGCTCGAGAAAGGTTGCACTATTGCACATAGAAATGCATATGGTTGTAATGTTTTTTAAAATAAAATATATAGATATCGCTTCACTTTCAGATAACAATCGAACATCTTCCTTGCAGCTTTTGAAGGTGATATGTACAATTGTTAATGCAGACATGCTGTACAATAAAAAAAAGCTGCATTAAACTACTATAAAAATTACATGCAGAAATGCCATCATTAATTTTTATCTTCTCTAATGCAATTTTTCATGGTAGAACATACCACATACCGGCTATAGTATTGGACTTGATGTGATACGGAGGTATATATAGTATTCTATACAAGTTTTGATATGATCTTTCCCATAAAAGCCAAGTTTCTGACAAGATTTCTTAATGTCGTTTCCCATGTGTCCAAAGACTCGACTGCTTAGTATTCTGATAGACGCAGAGATGATTTTACATAACACCAAATAAAGTGGAATGATCAGGTTACCACAATATGTAATATCGTGATTGCTACGCTGTGTGTAGCCTCATTGCAATCTTAGGTACATGAAAGGAAATGCAGTTCTGATACATGATTTATAATGCTAATGCCAAGTTAGTTAGGTAAGAAATAATTTCAGTACAATTTCTGCATATGCATAACTACTTATAGTGTGATTACACGATAAAATGAAGTAAATTGCAAGAAATCGGAAAGCAAACCGATTGAAAGCAAATTATATTAGAACTTTATAATTCACGATTTATTCACAGTGTTTTATTATTACTATTACAAGTTTTCATGCTTTTTATGGTAGGCAAACTACATTCTAAACTTACTTTCAGAATTACCCTAGCTTATGTTGCGTAAAATTTATTTTTAAATGCAGTTATCAAATTTAAAAACCAAAAAGCCGATTTATATTCCCGAATTACATTATAGACGCGCGACATTTTAACCATTTCGAAGGATACAAGTATCGACTTGGCATTTAAATTCGTTTTTAATCTTATAACTAAAATTATTATTTGTTTTTAATGTT
>JAHZNG010002230.1:0-21710 GCA_027744375.1 Orchesellides sinensis | reverse complement strand
TGCTGAACAGACGACGGGTTAGAAGTGACGACAACGAGCCGAGTTGTTGTGTTATTGCTACTACCATTGTTTTCAATGAGTGTGGCTGCCCCTGCTCCTGATTGTGTACTTCCTGCCAATTCTCCTTCACAACAACAGCAGCAGTCCGCTGGTGGAAGCCAGCATCTCCATCATCATCACCATTCCCCATCCGTGTCATCACTACTAATTCATTCTCAGCAGTCAGTTGTGAGTAGTGGGATGAATGGGGTGGACAGTCCTACCTCCTCATCACACTCCTCTCCTCCGCTAGCCACAGCGGTAGTAGTTGCTCACAGGGATGCCTCGTCCCCTGTAAGAGCCAGTCCGCCATTGTCTGTGGTTTTATCCGGTGCATCCTCCTCACACCCACATATAAGTCATACACAGTCAGTAGGAACAGTGCTGAGTGGTGGTGTGTCAGTGAAACAGCATCAACAACAAAGTAGTGTGGTCAGTGTGGTGTCCTCCTCAGCATCACCTGGAGGAGTGGTCACGCTCACATCAACTCCTGCTGGGTCAGGAGCGAGCGTGTCATCAACTGGAAGTGGAACTGGTTCAGGGGAGCTCGAAGAGATCAACACCAAAGAGCTAGCCGCACGTATCAGTGCTGAACTCAAAAGATACAGCATTCCCCAAGCTATTTTTGCACAAAGAGTCCTCTGTCGCTCTCAAGGCACTCTCTCTGATCTCCTCAGAAATCCTAAACCGTGGTCCAAACTTAAGTCTGGTCGTGAGACATTTCGACGCATGTGGAAATGGCTCCAAGAGCCAGAGTTCCAGCGAATGTCTGCTCTACGACTTGCAGGTGAGTATCTATTCCGTTGTTTAATGATTCATTATTATATATTATTAAATATTATGCGTATATTGTTTTGATCTCAGTTTCCTCATCAACACCGTAACAAATTCAAATCATAGAATCATTTGAACTTATATGAGTGAATTTATTTAATTTACCTTGAGGTATTACAGACTCTTCATTCAATCATGGAATTTCCATGGTCATTCTCAAATTGGATTATGCAAGCATAATAAGTTGAAAACATGTCAAAATGCATCAATGCCAAAACCAGTTTTTAATTGGAATTTCAAATACTGACTTTCTCTTTGTAACGCTACTGTCAAGTTGTAAAACTTTCTACTTATAGAAAGCATATTGAAAAGTATGTACCAAATCTGATACCATCAATTTAGGCATGAAACAACCAAGCTAAACAAACCATAACCTGTTTAGCTAGACCACACATAAACCCATTTAAAAACAGGAAGGATTTTAATGTTCGCAATCGCAATCAGTATTTTATGATATTTCCACTTGAAACCTTGCCACCATCCGTCTTTGGCATTTGTGTTTTACATTTTCTCTGCCTGGTCGTTTCTAGGAAGTCATTAGGCTAGGCGCACATATAACTCACTTGGTTATTATATGCAAGGCATAGTCTGATGTTGGTGTCACAGTCAAAATTTCTCTATTTAATGGTACGTAGTATGTACGTACCTTGAAACCACTATAATATATTACTCTTAAACCATATACTAGTATTATTGCCCTAAGGAAAGCAGACGTAGAGAAAGGCCATTTTTTCGTTGTGCTCGTGCATGTCGCTTTTATTCTTCTTCTGTCTTCTTATATATACTATTTTATATTGCATGGATACTTTCTATATGGCTGATACAAAAAAATATTATGCCGTAAAAGCGCAGTGCATTCCTTTTGTTGCTCCATCATTGTCAGAGTTTTAGTAGAATATAAGCAGTAGAGTATTTTCTGTCACACACACGTAGTATGTTTTTTAATACAAGAAAAAAAGATGAGAATTTTCGAAGGCCAACAATAAAATACGGTAGTAAGAGGGAAGGCATACATACATTACGTGAAAGCACATAACAGTCAAAAAGTGGAATCATCATCATCCATTTTTGGTCGGTAGAGAGAGCACGGCTTGTTGTCCCCACGATACCATGACAACAACTGTCCCCTAACATCATACTCTCATCACCTCATCAGCTACTTCTACTTTCTACTACTACGATAATAAACTAACTATAGTAGTGGAATAATACACAAAATAACGTCTAGTCTTCTTTCTCTGTGTATGTTTTATGCATTACCGTAGAATTAGTTACACAGTTCCTTTCACTTATTCACGCAACTGAACAAAATATTTTTCTTTCTCCTTTTTATCTATATATGTATGTATTTAGCAGAACGGTGGGTTTGAATTAGATATTTATTCACCTATCATTATTATTCGCAATAGTAGTACTGCATATTGGTAATGTTCCGTTTATGACATGGGTCTGGATATAGGTCCATGTGGAGATACTCATTAAAATGCGGCTTGTGAGCAATTCAATAAGAAAGCATATAATAATAATTAAGGATATCTTGTACGTTGATATCATAAAGAAATGCTCGCAAGCTTGTACGACATCTTCATATCCCAATTTGACAAAGGAGAATTAGTATATGTATTTATTATTGGCTTTGAAAGATGAGCCGCCGAGCATTATTAGCGGTGGATGTTTGTAATCTTTTGTAGTTTTCAGACTAATTACAGAGCTAATGAGACTAATTGCATAGTTTAGTGAGAAACTAGCATCAATTCGCGTAAATAAAATTGCAAGACATTGAATGCGCTAAATGGAAAATGTATATACTTAAGAAAACATACCTAATATTAAAGCAATTATGGCTGGCATAATCTCCCAATTCTTTTGCCAATTTGATTAAAGAAATGAAAGATGGATAATGATGACATACCTGTGAGGACAAGATAAAGTAACGCAGTTTACATATAAACTAGTGAAAGCTCTTACTCTTCGGAACCAAGAGGAGAAAGTATATTGAAATGGAATTCATTTTACATACAAATGCATGTATCTGTTAATTCGAAAATGAAGCGAACGGAACTTTGTGCAACTATTTGACTTGACACTGAGAGCAAAATTTAAAAAGATAAAGTAGCAAAGCTAGACAAACGGCTTATTCCGCTAATCCAACTTCTACCATCAAAATAAAACTTTCTCCTTCGCCTAACTCTACTCTCATCTCGATTACAATATACAAAGTACACATATATATATACATCTTAGATATAAAAGTACATAATTGGACGAGCTATGAGACATTTGAGCAATAAGAAACAAGACTGCTACGTATTACATACATAAATACGTGTTGCATAATACGCATTAAATGGGTGTCAGGGCAACTTTTGTATTCGTTGTATATCTTGGTTTGTTTTTTTATTTTTCGTTGTTCTTGTAGGTAAGCCGACGCTGTCTTCTAGTCCCTCATTCGCTTCCCCTTCTTGTGTTTCCTCATCTCCATCAAGTGCCACCTATAGCGTCTCTGCAAACACCACACTTGAAACAGATCATCATCTTTCTCTACTTCTTTATCAACCGCATGGACCCATGTCGGGTAATGTGTTTGCTGGTAAGACTTGGGAAAACCTGCCCCCGCTAACAAAAAAGCGACTCTCTCTCTCTCTATCTCTCTCTCTCTCAAAATTACATCTCTCTGAACGCTTAGCAAACACTACATAATTTAGTGAAGAGCACTGTACACAATATTATATTATATGTATGCACTTCACTAAAATATACATGTAACTTTTATTCCTTCTCAACGATGAAAAAACCCTGTCTCAGGTCCTCTACTTGTAAATCTTAGTTAAACCAAAAGAAACCGTGCGGTCTGGACAAGCGAATAATGCATAGAGAAAATTTAAATATATCTTTCTATCATTCGAACATGTTACGCAAGGTATGTATCTAAGAAAGTTTTACTTATGATAGGATTAGGAGTAGATGGATTTGTGATTTATAAGGGTTTGGATATTTTACCGTCTTCAAATAGAATGGCAAATTTCAAAATGAAATACTATGCACAATATTGTAGAAAAGGGAGAATAGGAAATTGGCATGCACGATATAACTACATACTTATGCAGAATTAATACTGTATTTTTTAGAATATACATACTTTCTCTTATTCATGTAGGAAGTAATGTTGGTTTCTCCTGAACAGCCAATGTTTCTAATTTACCTACGTCTACATATTTTTGTACCTTATGAAAGAAGCTGGAAAGTAGAAAAGTGTCTTTTAATGCCGACCAACGTATTACACTCCTGCCTACCTTTCATGTAGCACTGTTTATTCCAATGCTCTTAATGCAGTCTCCTATTCAGCATGGGATATAATTCGGAGTTTAGTGGCCGTCTGTCTTGAAACCGTAGGGGTTTTTAAATGCTTGTTTAGCTTTTGCGAGCAAGGAAAGTTTAAAATGGCTTTCTTTATGTCGCAAGCAGCAAACCACAAAAACTAGCTTCAGGCCTTAATGTTGTAATACCAATTGTATGTTATGTGTTAAGCCATTTTGTTCGTTTCAATTGCCAGATTTGAGCAACATGTGTGTTAAAGATTAAATCATTAAATACCGGCTTAGTTTAGAATCTGATTGATACAATTATTGTCAGCCTTTTTAAAATAGGTAGTACTGATACGTAAGCGTTTGTTCATAGGCAAAATTATTGGGTGCCACGCTCAACAATTTCTTATCCACATTTCTTGTTCATTCTACTCTCCCATTCACTTTTTTGAACGTTTCTGAATTGCTGTAACATGTCATTAGATTCTCTAGTCTTCACATTCAACATGCCATTCATTACAGAACACATTTACACATATCGTATCACCAGGTGAAAGTCAAGTCTTCGTTACTGTGAGGGTTGTTTTGACCCTGACCAAATTGTTTAAGGATATGCATACACAAATGAATTTCTTTTAAAATGTAACGTGTGCAAGTAAAAAACAAGGAAATCAAGCCGTGTCGGAGTTTTTATGATATCAGATAGATATTTAAGCTTTAATTTCTTAAATATATATTTACATATTAATATTAGCCAAGCACCTCGGCTAATCTGGCTAGATATATGCATTTAGCTGCTCTTTAAATGCTTAATAGTCGTCAGTAGAAGTACAACATCGTTAACCCACGTCATATCAGAAAATCAAAATCAACTCTCTCCGAATTTCATATCACAGTCAGTAAGGCTTGAGTTTTTTAGGTGGTAACTTTATGGAATATATTGTGGTCCTGTATTCATTTTTACGTGTTATATTCAATGATCATGCATTTGCATAACGCTTACATAAAGCATGGATATAATCTAACATGACAGCTTGTTTTTTGGACTGACTGAAATGACACCGAGATACTTTAAAACTGTCATTAGCGATCCATCAGTCTTGCAACAGCTGCTTAAAAGGCATTTTACATCGACCCTCTTCTCTTGTCCCACTCATGAGTGTTTCGCTATTATGTTTTTTTGTATTCATGCTCCAGCCAAATGGCACTCCCACGACAGGAATAAATCAGACACTTATTCAGAATAGGGTACCAATGTGATCTTTCGTTCAAAATAAAATACAACACGATACGCATCATCTTCCTAAATGACATTATGCGTAGAATATTATTATAGAAAAGGCTTAGCAAGGCCCTTTCAAAATCAATGCTTTTCATGGAAAAGTAATTTAACGATGTAAGCATCTAATCTTCCTTTGATGGCTTTCGGTATATGAGATATGGGATGTCAGATTGCATTTTAATGTTTTGGAGTCATACTTTTACGGGCATGCATGAACAGTTCGTTCTTTTATTTTCTCCATAAGATAATATGTCTAACGGTATTTTAAACTAAACAGGCATGCAAGTCACCGTCACCGTAATATTTTGTGTTGCTTACCAAGATGCTACATTTTAAGCTTTTTTGCGAACATCTTGAGTATATACTAAACGAATTTGTAAACCAAACAGCAGAGTAAAAACAATAACTATCAAGTTGTAGTAAAGGCAAACTAAAATGTGTAGACTCAATTTGAACAGTTATAAACCATGAACGTTTGTTCGACACACACACGCGCATTAAGTTTAAAAAAGTTAAAAATCCATGCTACGGGGACGCATCCATAACACGTATGTGGCTGGCTTTTTATGACCTACGTCAGGTTGTAGGTTGGATAGGTATTGTCGATTTCGATTTTCGATCTTTATACTGGAAAACTAGTCTGCTCTGTGTTGTGTTTAATGCTGGGGTATGTCTAAATAGATCAGATGTATGATTGAATGGTACAAGTCAGTATAACTGATTCGAATATGATTTGAGTTGGTAAAAATGTAATGCATAATCCTGAGACCATTACAAGTCTCATTGTTGGGTCGGTATAATTTAATTTTCAGTTAATTGACTGTAGTTTTTACGCACGTTTGTAGAGTATATCTCCCGTATATGTAATGTATATCGTCCACCATTGTCTCAAGTTGCAGTTGATATAAAAATCTCGCGCAGTCTATTTCACACCATTCTTTCACGCTATATTATTGCATATTTAATTGTATGTTTTTTCGTGTATATGAAGCCAACAGTGGTTTTAAACACAGACGTTGATAGAAACTTGTTGTCTTTGTTTTTTGAGTAACAGCATGCAAGAGAAAAGAGGAGCAACAGCAGCCGGTGGAGCAGCCGCCGGCACCCAAGAAGCCACGCCTCGTTTTTACGGATCTTCAAAGACGAACCCTTCAGGCAATTTTTAAGGTATTCTGAACAATCAGTCAGTTAAAAAAATAAAAATGTCAAACTTTGTTTTCAGAATTTACATGTTGTGTTTTAAACATTTCATGGCGTTAGGAGACAAAAAGACCATCAAAGGAGATGCAAGTGACAATAGCTCGACAGCTAGGACTAGAGCCGACGACTGTGGGAAATTTCTTTATGAATGCAAGACGTCGTTCCATGGACAAATGGAAGGAAGAGACGGATGGAAGCAGTGGGTCATTGCACAAAGGTGGGGGTGGCGGTGGGGGAAGTTCCAACTCAAGCGCTGCCTCTAACTCGCCATCATCATCGCTTTCATGCCAGTCATCCCAAGCACAACAAGGTGCAGTTCACCTGGCTCAAGTTGTTACAGTTCATCACACCCCCGGCACCATTATGCAACATAATGCCGGTGCATCAATGGACAACTCAGACGCCAACTTGTGACGCTATTCCATTCGAACTGTGTACATTTAAAAAAACAAAAAAGTAAAAAAACAAACCCAGCCTTGAGTCATATCGTGTCAATCAAGTAGAAAACTACGCTATGAAAAAACACAACAGCACAGTTTTGACAGTGTTTTTATTTCCTGCAAGTTTTGTTTCTTGCTTAAACAACCTAATGTCGTGTTTGGTGCTTCAATACTATACCATACTTTATTATAATTTAAAAAGTATTAGTCATTTGGCTTTATTACTATTTTTACTCCGAAAGATAGTCGCAAATTATTGTGTAGATTTCTCATGAAGGTCGGGGTTATTGAGTATGGTACAATGATTTTCTAAGTTTAAGTTCAACAAGTTGTATACATTCAGCTTTATTTATACCTATTTATGTGGTCTGCTAAACTAGTCAGTAAGGGTAACAGCTTTGATTCTTAAAGGAAAGAAATTATAACCCAATTATCCTTATGTTACTGTATCTAGTCAAACCTTTTTAGTCGAGCAACATAAAATATTTTGCTTTTGGTTTACTTCACAAAGATTTTTGTTACTACCGTTATTTTAAATACCATGATCACTTTTTACCAAAGAATTATGAAACCAATGCAATGTTATATACTGAGTTAGTGGAAGATTACAAGTTTTTGGGAAACGAGAGGAAAATGTCTACTTTCTTTTCTAAGTGAAAGTCACGCATGTGCGTGTGGGCGAGATGAGACTAAACAATGATAAGAGAAAGTGCATACCCTATAGTACTCTACTCAGCATAAAAATGTGTCAGAGTCCGGAAAAAAGAACAGCTAGTCATATAACCGAAAAAAAGTCGAGTAATACGACTACAATTCATTTATAAAAACATTAAAAAATGTACATAATATATATTTGAATGCAAACAAGTGCACAACTCGTACAAAGTTACATATAATATAATAGTTGTATAATTTATTTGTATGTAAGACATCGTACTTATATATATTGTTACAGTGTTACTAAAAATAGTTTTAAACTAATTACCTTAAAACTTTATTATTTCTAAATAGATGTACAGTATTGTACATAATATACAAAAAAACACATATAATAATTATAATAATATCACCACTAATAAAATATCCTCGTATCATCGGCACACAGATTGATACAAGAATGATGTACGCAGTGGTGGTGTATATCGTACAAGCAACATCTTGACTATAAGACATTTTATTAAGTATTTTTTGAAAAATTTGCATGGTTTAAATGTACTCATTAGTTATGAAAGTGTAGTATATCAATTGAAAGTCCCTATTCGGATGCAACGACAAAACTTGTTTGACAATGCAGTTTGTTCTATAGTCTGCCTGTTTTTCGGAAATAAGAAGCAAAATAAGATAAACCTCTCTAGAAGAAAAGTGGCATGAAAAGTAAGATTGAAATTAAACACGTTGTACGAAAGCACAGGAAATGGGTACACTTGGAAAGACATTTGGAATCTTGACTTGTAAATTTTTGTATGTAACTTTGGGGTTGGCTCATAAATATTGAGTGGTCAAGGTGAATAGATGAGAGTTCTGTTAAACTCAGTCTCGGATATTTTTTTTCAAAATTTTATATACTTAAGCTTTAATATATAACTACATTTGCTGTTTTGTTATCATTGTTTCTACCTGAAATCCTACTACAAGCTTAGGAATATTACGTCTATACACTGCTGCAGCAAAGTAATTTTGAATTCAATAAACCATTATGCAATACGTATAAATGTATTTTAATTCTCTCTATCTCTCTCTATCTCTGAATCTGACAATAAAGTAATTTTGATGACCTATATAGTTGATAGTGCTTGACATCATCACCGTACATTTCTGTCAGTCTCAAAATGGCGTCAATTATTTTGCTTCCTTCAATATCTAAAAGTCTTTCTTATAGAGTCTTTAAAAATATATAGATATTTATACGTATGTATAGCTCTATCAGTTTTGCGCACCATTTATTTGTCAATTAAAATCAAGTAGCGTTGACCTAACTAAAGTAGATGGTGTTATGAAAAATTGTTTTCTAAAAATGACAGTTCTCGCTATAATGTGTAATTGTATGACAGTATTAAGAATGTCTCAACCTTAGTAACAACTTTTTTACCGACTCTGGCTTTAACTTTATATCTTTTGGAGCTGTGTAAAAGGGCAGTGAAAATAAACAAAATTCAACAATCTGGGACGATAAGTAAACTAACTCATGCATGTCGGTTTAATGAAATACTTAATTTTGTTGTTTCTTATCAAACTGAATGTGAAGATTCACTATTTCAAGATTTTGTAAGCAATCCAGTGCCGTTGAGAATGAAAGGCGTTTTAAAAACTAGGAATTCAGATGATCAGAAAGCGTCATTGCAAGCAGAGAATACGAGGATAATTAGTTGTGTATTAAAAATTATATATATAAAATATATATACATATATATTACCTGTATAATAGTTGTAATTCATACAATTAATTTTTTCATATGTAATTCTTAGTTATAAACACAGTACTATTTTGCCCAATATTTGTACGATTAGTCACGTAAATATAATACCCGTATAAATATATACATTATTAATTCCAGCACACTTCTTCAAGGAAAAAATGAAAGGAAAAGAATATTAGATCGCAAAAATTCATACTAGTAAACCATATATATTATATTGTTCAACAACAAAAAAACGTTAAAACCGTGTAATGAATCTCTTTCATTGTAAATTTGAACAATTTAATAATATGCCTTAAAACTTATGCGAAGAAAAATCGACAAGCTTGACTGTAATTAACTTTTTTTCATATGAATTCTAAATCTGCTCCGAGAACACATATTTCCGACGCACTTAAGTTTGATATCACTAATAATATGGCATCATTATTTACTGAATTTTATGTTAAAATTGCGTAATTAGTGCAAGAAAATATTTTATTTCTTTTAAATTTGTACCTATAATTTACATCTCTACACACAAAATATAATAGTAATATATGTGACAGTATAATGTGTAAAATATATGCACATTAGCAGGGGTCCATCTTGCAAGACCTCTTTTTATACAACCGTGGACATTTCTTTCCGCCATTCAACGGCCGAATTAAAATTTCCCTTGACCTCGTCTTGATTCCTCCTGTTCCACACGTGACGGAACAAGGAGACCAAGATGACCACCGGGAAACTACGCAGTCAATGCTAGTGGGTTCAGACTCTTCCACCTCCACCTCAGCCGAGCCGCTAATCTCTCCACTTTTTTGTTGGACGTTGCTAGGGTCGTTTACAGCTCCTGTATGATCATCCGCAACAGTGTCTACTGAAATGTGATCATCCTCACCGTCTCCATCAACTTTTTCTGCGTGGTGAGCTCGGAGTTCAAAAGGCTCTGTTGTTGTAGCCGTTATCTCATATTCAGTAGGAAGAAGTTCAGGCGTAGGACTAACTGTTGTGGTTGTCGCGGCTATATCCTGACGGAGTTGTGCATCTGTTTGTGTTTCCGGTAGTGTTTCCTGTGTGGGTGGAAGCATTGTTCGGAGAAATCCGCATACATTACTACATTCGCTCTCAGTTTCAAAACGGTTCCTGTTTCCCTTGCAACCACCCCATTCAAATGGAACACACATAGCTTTTTCTACACTGTAGAAGAACTTGGTCTGACTGGTCCTACAAGGTCCGACATCTGAAGGTAGTGTGCAAATTTCCTTGGCTTCTCCCATACTAATTTGACAAGAGATGCCGAACTCTCCTGTGCATGGGGCTTGTTGCGCTGTTGAAATGGAGCCACATTTTTCCTTGATTTCGTTTTCGTCCGTTAACAGCGGAAATCTGGTTCTTTCTCGTATTCCTATACCGCAAGTAACGCTGCAAGGCGTCCATTGAGACCATGGTGTCATTGGACAATCCTCGCTCACCTTTAAACATTGCATTCAAAAGAATTTTCAAATGCGTGCAAACCTTTATCAAATTTTCAAGTGTGAATTGAGATCTTACTGTATTATTTTTGTCACACTCCATGCTTATCACACACATCTCCGTCTGTGTCATCTCCAAAGTACATTTCTTTCGTCCCATGTGATTCTTGTAGCGTCTGCTCCTACTTCTGGTTCCTTTCCCACAAGTTACAGAGCAAGGTGTCCAGCCTGACCATGGAGTTACTGCGCAAACGCTGTCCACTTCTTCAAATACACTGGTGTTGCTGTTTAATTCAAAATTTTGAAACAGGTATATCATAATATTATGCATATTCACGTAGGAATCGGCGCGAGTTAACAGCTTGTTCTTACTCAAAGTTGCAACTAGGTTCCAGCCCAAGACACATTTCCTTCTCAACTAGCTGCCGATCGCATCTAAACATATCTGCCTTCATCGGTATCATGTAAGAACGCTTTCTCATTCGCAGCCCTTTGCCACAAGTTACAGAGCAGTCACTCCATGGCGTCCAGTCACTTACCGCACACTCGGCTAAAAGAGGCAGTAAAATTGACATTTAACTGTAAATGTTTAAATTGTTAGACAGTTTATGCATTTGCATACTTCACTCACGTCTGCTGATGTCCTCTGAGTTCTCCGTTAAGTATATTTCGTGGGCTGCGTCATCAACAGATTTACTCGTGTCATTACAATCCTTTGCATAAATACGTTGACGTCTAATGTGGACTTTAGCAAAAGGCTTCATTGGTTCGGTATTTGAGAGGTCGTAGAAAGGTGAGCGAGGGTCATCGGGATCTGTACTTGTTAACGGACGAATGTTTTGTCGTGGTTCTGTTGGTGAATTTGGTGACTTGTAAAGAGAATTACAAAACAATTTTGTCAGTTGAATACTAGATTGCTCTTATTACTGCTATATTATATGCGTATATTATGATAAAAATTATATTTTCTCTTTAAAGTTTCAAGAATAAACGATTATGGATTCCAAGAATAAATCGCAACAGACATATCAAAATGCTTATCTGTATATGTGTGTATGTATGTATGTATGTATATGTATGTATCATACCATGTACGTTATACCGCTGTCTGTTCCAGCGTCAAATGGATAAAGATCAAAGTCGGCTTCTTCCATCCAAGTGCAGTTTGTCAAACAGAGGTTAAAAGACGTAATTCCCACAATCCAATCTGGAGATGGACCAATCATTGAAACCAAAGACATTAGGTGATGATGCTTATCAACACGAAATGCAGCAGAAGTCGTTCCACGCTCATCTGGGTGCCATAAGCCTTTTGCTTTAATAATTGTATTGATAAATCGGCTCTATAAATAAATGATTCCACTAACATATTAGTACGATCTTTTTCAAATTCCAAAATGCTAACTAAACATAAGAGTTCAAGCCCATACTTTTGACTTTAATTCATTTTCCAAATGTCGCGTGGCTCCCCATTCTGCAACTTGACGTATTCCTTCAGATGCAACTTCACCAGGCTTCCAAACAGAAAAATTGGACGAATGGGATGCGCCAATAATGTCACTAAAGTGAAGTAACCATTCGTTTTCTGGGAAATCTTTGGGATGAGTTTCCTTTGACCATATGCCTTCAAATCTTACCTAACAAATGTTAAATATGTTTTTAGAATCAAGATTATACATCCCCTAAAGAATCACTGATCCTTTCCTTACTTCATATNTTATACATCCCCTAAAGAATCACTGATCTTTTCCTTACTTCATATTTTGCTTCATCACATGCACAGCATTGTGGCGTTATCACTGGAGTACTGACAGTTAGCTGCGGTTGGGAGGTTTCAGTTACATTGCTTGCAACTGTGGATAATATTCCACTTGAATCCACTTGTATTTCTTTTAAAACCATTCCATTCTCTGGGATTTTGTTCATCATCCCTTGCTTTCCCAACTGGGTTCTTTGGTGACCTTGGACATGTCTCGTTCCCTCTGACTGTTCTTCCTGTGCTGGTAACCGATTATATGTGGAAGGCCTGCTGTTACGCATTCGTCGCGGCATTTCAGGACACAGAGTTTTAGTTAACTCCCCATCATCCATGTACCAAACGTGAGGACGCTCAACAACCGTTGCTCTGTAAAAACATGCTTTCCAAGTTACCACCCTATTATCATAATTATTTAGGTGGTGTAATGTAAACGAGTACATTATACATACTTAAAGGTAATACAACTGGCAACCAATACTGATGGCGCAGTCCATAAAACTGAAATTTCCGATTTGGGTTGCATGTTAACATTGGTCACTCCCTCAGGACAGATTTCACTGAACCGAGAATGAAAATCGTCCACAATATGGAACACACCGGTTGTCATCACATTACTTTGGCCCATAGTCATGTGCTTTTCAGACTCAGCTACCAAAAGGAATTCGGTAAACTTTTGAATACTGTAACTAGTTTTCTGACCCTGGATAGTAACTGGAAAGAAACAAGCATGAAATAGTCTTGATTGCATAATCCGCATATTCATAAACTTGTCTCAAATTCAAAGCATTATAATTCTAGTAACCTGTATAAACATCGTTTGGTGCATAGTGTCCACGCGTAGAATAATTACCCACGACAACAACTCTGAACCCTCCATCCCCCTCACTTTTTCTTAGAGTGTGTCCTTCAGGGTTTCGATTTTCACAAATTAGTTGTTGTGACATGACGCAGTTGTTCTGCAATGTAAAAAGTAGCAAACATGCTACTACCACCCATGCACACTTATGGTAAACCAAGCAATAAAAGTTTGGAACGCTCATGTTGACAACTACTTACTATGGACAGACATTAAAATACACTTAAAGTTAAATGAACAGCTTGTGCTACGTCAATTTAAAAAATGTTTGCTAGTTTTTAGCAGTATTTTGCCACTGCATGCTTCTTTGCCAAAAGAGTAGCCACCATAAATTGTTCAACGTGTAGCTTTATGTAATCGCAAACGGGGATTGACACGCTTTCTCGAAGCGAGTTCCAGTATAAAACAATTGTTTCAACGTTGGCGTCTTCAAATATCTGCGTATATATATTCATAACATATTCCCAACAACACTTTGTTCGTAGTTGTTCACATCATCATTAAAGTAACTAAAGTAGTATTCATCTATTTATTATGCACATTTTATCTCCAACAGCCTATTGACATTATGACATCCATAACGTAGGGTTACTAATAAGGATATATATTAAGTACAAATTTTTACATCACAGTCTGTTGTTTATTTTAAACTGACAAAACTCGTTTTATATATGGACTATGTTACTTATAAAATATTTTAAGGTTTGTACTAAAATCTGAGAGATATAAAACTACGAGCATTAACTACGTTCATGTTGCAGTCATCATTTTTTATTCATTTTTTGTATGCAGTCATGTCATTAAAGTATATCTAGCCTTTGGGAAAGAGTTTGTAAAGTTTGTTGATTACGAATACAGAGTAGAGCGTTTTAAATGAATGAATGACAGATAGGGTCACCACCACTCATCATCACAAGACATAATGCTCTTGTCTGACTCTTGGATGTATAGTAATTTTTAATGTGCCTAACGTTCATTTCATCTTCATTTTTTATGTATGTAGTAAAATGACTGCAGTTAAGGTGTCTTCTAAAGTCTACTTTTGAATTGGAAGAGAATTTAGGGATGAATGCATCGTTTTTAATAGATAAGATATTGTGTGGGTGGGCTGAAACAAAACATGGCTTTCTCTGTGATTTTCTTGGAAGGAAGCAAATAATTGCTTTGGACGGCCGTTCAGAAATTAATGAGCGGCAATTGATAGAAATGAGAGGAGGTACAACGTTAATTTTTCTACGCGTGACTTTTGTTTATTATTTGATGATTACTGGATAAGTCTTAAATGTAATACGGAGTTCATTAAAAATTCAAGATAGGTCCTCATTTATCATAATAATGTAACATAAACATACATGAGTTTATACCATTTAGCGGTATTATATGCATGTTTGTTTGTATTCATTAAATTCAACAAGATTATAATCACAGTAGGTTTGCTGGAGACCAGCCAACATCCACAGTTACAGTTGTTGAAATAGATGGTACACGAATAGGTCCGATGTTACGTATGAGTAAATAACTAAAAACGCGGTCGCATGTCCAACTCTTAGACCAACGCGGTCGCATGTGCTTTATCAACTAACTCTCTGTTTCTTGGTCCATGAATGTGACATGGTATATATTTATATTCGATCATACGAGCTGAAACAATAATAGTGTTGTCTTTTTCTGTGGTCACAATTAAATTAATTAAACATGTTACAACGAAACGAAACGAATATAACTGGCGCTACCAAATGTTGCCATGAACTTGAAATTTGGAAGCACAGATGCTAATTAACGGACGACTTTTTTTATGAATAAAGGAAATCCTGTGGTACTAACTGCAAACAATATAAATTAAAACAATTGACCTTTTCTGTAATAATTGTAGAATTGTTCGATTCGAATTATAAGCAAATCATCCGCTCCTTTTGTTGTGCACTTATAACACAGGAAAGGTTCTTTATTTTAATGTATGTAACTTTACTGTAATATTCAAATTATTTTGCATAGTATGGAAAATTTGTATTCTTACACAGGAAAATTGGTTTCGCTAAAACTTCACAAATATACTCCAGTCAAAGTACTTTGCGATCTTTGAAAGATAGTAATCTAATTCAATTACATGAGATCTACATCTTGGTATGATTGGTAAATTGAAGTATACAAGTAATTATGATTTGATATGATTCAAACCAACATTATGATTTGTGTGAATTATAGAGAGTCAATTATTAAAAATAAATGACAATACGATTAGAAGCATTTTTTTTGTAAACAGGAAGGACCGTTTATTTATAAAATAAAGATAGCGAAGCCTATCGTAAGAGTTTGGCGTGGTAGAAAAGGAAACACTCAGAATTTGAATAAGATGTGTTCATATCATAATTAGTTTCTATAATATGAATTATTACGAATGCTAAATTTTGATGATTGGTAGATCTTGGGATAATTGTTCAACAAAGGCAGCGGGAAATTGTCCCTTGGTCCCATCTTTCTCCCCGTATAGCCAGTCTTCATTTATACGACCCAGAACTTTGACTTTTTCACCAACCTAAATAAAAAAATTACAACAATGTAATCCTGAAATAGGTAAATACATGGTTTAATTTGGCTAAATAGCTATAAAAGTACGTACATGAAGACCCAAATCGCCTTCAGTTTCAGCAGCAAACTCGTACAGAACATCAACATACACACCCTCGTCAATTTCAGATTGTTGAGCCGGATTTGATTCGTCAGGAGGTGGAACCATGACGTTGATAAAGTTAGTAGGAACCACCCCTTCCATTCCGGCACAGGAGCCATAGTACCAGTTATCATCAATACGTCGTATCAAATATACCAAGTCTCCAGCCTAACAAAGAGGTTACAGCAATTACAATCAAATCTGCCTGATTCGTCAAATACAATTGTGCATAAACTTAACTATGAACTATAACAAACCTGTATTAGTAAATCTCCCTCTGATTCCGGTGTAAAATCGTATACCGCAATAGCATATGGGGTAACCTTGATAAAAAAAACAATTAATTAATTTCTGGTAACTTATGGCTGATTTTTAATCGATTTTTACAATATGGAATTTTTTATACTTGTCCAGTATCCGAATAAGTGTCCGGATAGTCTGCTACTCCTGTGGTTGAGCTAACCCATTCATCAACAGCAAGATCCACAGGTGGTGGCGGTGGAGGTTCTGATGGCATAGGAGGAGACATGAAACTTGAGTCAGTCGGTTCATCATCTTCGTCATCATCCTCTTCTGGCGGAACGTCATAAAAGTTTCTTTGTCCCGCACTGCTCTGTCCGTCGTCATTCTCAATGTAGGCAGCTGGTTTATCAAAACTGGACGACACCGTATCATCTTTAGATAACTGGGATGTAATAGTCTTGTTTGCTGGGCGTATGATTGTAGGCCCTCTCGATTTTAACCCAGTTGTGGCTCCTGTTGCACTCCCACTGCTGAGAGTTGCACTAAGCTCTTTTCGCGATGAAGTAGATTCTGGAACATTACTATACCGTGACTGCGTGTGACCACCACCAAAATCACTGAATGAAGACGAGGTTCGATTGCTACTGGCATTACTACTTGAGCCGACTCCTGCTGGAATCCATGCAGACTGATTTTGATAGTGTGACTTGATTGTATTATTATTCTCCAGACTAGACGTATTTTGAAACTGTGATGTGGTCCCAACGCGCGAAACGGCATCCCCAGCAGCAAAAGGGGCAGCTGCTCGACTGGCAAAATCATTTTTAACGGTGGTGTTACTAATCTGATGTGTAGGAGTAGAATCCCATCCCGAAGCACTTGCTGACCACGCTGCATTTATGTTTGACTGAGCTCCTTCTGTGGTAGCAGTAGCAGCCACAGGTTTCTGTAGATTTGCTCCATTTGTTCCAGCTGCTGGCCTTGGCGGACTGAATGGATTTTGTATGGGCGCTTCACAAACTGAGTTTTTTAACGGCGACTTTATATAAAATATAGAAGCTCCAACCCTATAGCTCCAATCATTCGGGTCCTACATAAAAAATACTCCTAATTCTTAACCTTCCTTCCCTATCCAATTAACATTTCCCCACCTCATTCCATATTTTATACAACCACCACATACTTTTATAGCTGTACTTATATGGGACACCGTATTCCTCCTTCCGGAATTTGGGGAGCCAGGCGGGGTACTAAAATCAATCAAATCTTTTCCAGTCCTCACTGCTCCAGGTTGATGATCACTTCGCGCGGTCAAGTCCTGAGCGGTGTTAAAACTGTACGACGTCTGCAAAACACACCAAATTCAGCTTCCGACCCCCCAGCCAACAATCCAACAGCCGCTAGCACACAATCCAACAGCCGCCAGCCAACAATCCAACAAGCCTCCAGCCAACAATCCAACAAGCCTCCAGCCAACAATCCAACATTTGTTGGATTGTGTGTTGAAGGCTCGTTGGATTGTTGGCTGGGGAGTTGTTGGGTTGTGTGCTGGCGGGACGTTGGATTGTTGGCTGTTGGGAATCTACCCCAAATTCATCCCATTTAATTAAAACCATCCTACACTCCCTCCAACTCCCATTTATTTCATCTACTCATTAACCCACCTGCAAACGGTTTATTTTAGGTTGAGGAGGCCTCGGAGGCGCAGGTTTCTTCTTAGGCTTTATAGTGGTTGGCATGTGACGCCCACTGGAGCTTGCAGACACTGACCCATTCCTCGAATTCATTTTCTCCCTCTTATATAATTTAAACGGACGGTTAAAATTTCCTCTGATTGAAAACGTTATCTCAAGGCGATTTTAATTGGACTGCGAACACTTAACCTATATATATATTTCTATAATCTACTCAGACAATTTATATTATGCAGTTTAAATACTTGATTAAGCACACCCTACTATTTTCTTTTACCAGACTTCACATTTCTCACTATCTACTAATTTTTAGCCTCTAAATTCCTTTAACGTGCTTCCCAACTAAAAAGCAACTTCCGCATAATAAAAAACCACCCTAATTATAATTAGTGACTTTTAATAGTCATCATTAAATCCTCCTCCCCCTCCTCAACACAGACCTATTCTTAATTACACATTATTTCCTACTGTATTGATTTATGCTTTCTTCAACTTTTAATTTACTAAAGTGATTTTCCAAACGCCTCCCAAAAATAATTTAGATCACTTAAAGAATTCCAATTAAACTTAATCAAAATACTTAAGGAAAAACTAGGGTGCAACTTTTAATGTGACAACTTCAGCAATACAAAAAAAATATACACCCCGTCATCCGTGTACACATCCGTCACATACTTACTAAAAGGAGTCTCGCAAGAGCTCAAAATGTATTATGCAAACACTGTAGCTGTCTGTATGCACATCTGTATCTGCTCGTACTAGGAACCACTCATGATGTGATTCATCTTCTGATCTTCATCATTCATACAGTATTTTTGTAGTAACTGTATTCATCTAATCTAATGCTTGCTTGTCGTGATAGTAGCAATACATTCAAAAACACAAAGTAAATTAAAGCTAACAATGGAATTTGTAAACTTCCACAAAGAAAAAGTTAGCGTAGGCCTAGTAAACATGTATAGTTTGGATAAGATGATGAGGCCTAAACTAGTTTTTTGGTGGTTACGAGTAAGTACAGTAGCTGTGGATTATTACGGGATCTCTTGTTTTTTTTACATAGAAAACCTTCTTCTTCCTTGTATAATATTGTTCACAGTCTGTAAATTCTGTCAAGACTACTCGTACTCATCATCAGTCATGGTCCTTTGCACATTATGCATACCTAATCCGTACACCACATAACATTGATAACCTATAGGGATAGTTCGTAAACTTAGTTATTAACGAAAGTTATCCATAAGATTTGAGTATCACAGTAAAATTATCCTAGTTTCCATGCAATGTATTATTTCCTGGGGCATTCTGATACAAACCTCCCACAGAAGTATTATGATACCATAATACAATGTCGTTCCCTTCTTGGCATACTAAACCTAAACCGTAAAGGATATGTTGTGAAATTTAAAAAAAGAGAATGCACAAAGCACATAAATAAAACAACTTAAATAATGTTATGGTTTTAGTTAAATGCATATTGTATTACCGAGAAAAGATTGGCCTAAGTTGCCCCATAAAGTGTTACATTTGTTATTGTGAAAGGAAGGAGTATTATTATTGTGCATATGAAAACCAGTCAGAGCCAAACCAAACGTCGTCATTGTGATTTTTTTTCGGAGGAAATTCATTCCGTTTGTTTTTCAGCTGATGTGTTGTTGTTTTTTACTACATTCATTTTATAAATGTTTTGAATGGAAGTGACACAAGGAAGGAAAAGCTACATTTTTTAAAGGAATTATATAATGCTTAAGAGTAACAATGTATATTCACGTAAGCTATTTAAATAAAAGTATTAATTATTTTTATAAAATGAGTTAAATGGTTGCATGAAAAATAGAGACAGTTGGAAAAAAGCGTGTATGAAAGAAAGAGAGTGTGTGTGATGAAGTGAAGTATAACTAATCAAGTGATTTTGTTTGTTTAAATGTAGATTGGGTTAATTTAAATTACACTTAAATAATTTGTTTGTTTGTTATAGTTATAGAAAATACTAATTGTAATCAGCACACAAAGAAATCACAACCACAGCCACGTTGCGCCACCACAACTTAACACCAAAAACTACACATGGGCTAAATTAATTACACCTAAAGTTGTTGTCCCTCTGTTAACAAATACTACTGATTAAGTGTAATGAATAATTATTAATTAATTAATTGTGTATTTTATGCTAGTTTGTAGTGATTGTTTGATGAATGTTGATTTGATTATTGCTTTATATGTTGAATAATTATGGCGATGATGATATGTTGTAGTTAGTATTGGTAATGATGGTAGCATGTTTTAAAGGGAGGGGCATGAAGTGGGAGGGTGGTTAATGGTGTGTAAATTGCTTTGGTGATTGGTTTTTTTAATCACTTACAGAGATTTAAGATGGAAAGAGCACTCTCCGACATGGATCGGAGCAGTCTTCATCGATCAGAACCTGATGGTGCGCCGACAACTAGGAGTGGGAGTAGTTCGTCTGTGGTTGGGAATTTGTCGTCGATGAGTCCTCAGAATGGATGTCCGTCTCCGAAGCATGGACAAGCAGTGAAGAAGGGAACATCTCCGGTTTGTTCTATTCATTCCGGAAGTCCAAGTAAGGAGGCAGATTTTTCGTTGGATTCTTTATGCCAGTCGACGATGGCAGAAGAGCAAGAGTTGTCTCCGGATAATGGCAATGCGCTTGGGGGACAGGGTGGTGGGCCTCATGGGGTTAGCACACTGTCAGCAATTCAGGAACTAGCTGGGAGTAAAATTAGGCCAGGAGAGTTTGTGATGAGGGTGTTGTTTGCAGAGTTTACGGCGTATGCGGAAAAGAAAATTGAGGCTGTGATGTTGGAGCCTATTGTAAGTGAATTGGAAGGAGATTTGGAAAAAGGAAAAGAAGGGTTGAATTAAGTTAATTTTTTTGTGTGGATTTTTAGGAAAGATCTTTATCAAAATCTCTTCAGCGGGGAGAGGATGCTGCATTTGATCAATTGTTGAGCGCTTTGGGATCAGTTGCGGAACATTGTCTTCCTTCTATTCTTCGAACATTGTTTGCTTGGTATGACCGGCAAGCTGTGATATGGTTGGGGAACCCGTTGATTAGTGGATCTGTGTCTAGTGGCAATGGCTCTACATTTACTTCTAGTATTGAAAATGACGAGAAAGCGCATGGATCAATTGATCCTTTGGTTGCCGAGCGGAGGGATTTGGCAGTAGAGTTTATATTTTGTCTTGTCTTAATTGAAGTTTTGAAACAACTTCAGTTTCATCCCGGTCATCATGATCTCATTGGAAAAATTGAAGATCTGGCGTTTGCTCATTTTAAGTACCGTGAAGGGTAAATTTAAAATTTTCATATATTACTATAGTTTATATGTATTAAGTAGACACACTACAGTTTAGTTTAAATAAGTAATTATTAATTTATTCGTGTTACAGAACCGGTGTCAATGCAGCGAGTGCGCTAGTTAAGAAAAACAATTGATAATTTTAAATTAATTTTCTTGAATAATAAATTTTAACTTGAAATTGTATAAACTTATTTAA
>JAHZNG010002229.1:0-17322 GCA_027744375.1 Orchesellides sinensis | reverse complement strand
ATATTTGTTCACTAAATCATAACCTGACTACAAATTACGTAATTCCAAAAAAAATTCTAATTACAATTATACAGGTTTGATAATTAACTAACTATCAATTAACTACTATGTATATCCTACCTAGGCAACAAGTTCCAAAGCTACTAACTAATGACTAAGGTCAGCCCAAAAACTATGGTTGAAACCGGAAGTACTTAACTTAAACGAAACAAAAAATTAATAATACTTACTGTTTCAGATAACTTTAATTTATCAACAAACCCCCGCCCCAGTTTAATTACCGACCTAATCCAAATTATCTTTACAGTTTTAGTCATTAAATTGACACAAATAGTTTGCCAACACAATTGACTAACCTTACCACGACGACTTCCCAAACAATACTAAACTAGTTCCTCTAACTTGTCCTCGCTTTCTGTCGAAATACAAATTGTGAACTGCGTCGTAGATTCTGATTCGAATCCTTAAGGCGCACTAAACTACAAGTATTGTGGTGCAAACCAAATGTTCTAGAAGCTCTTCTTTTTCTACTACGCATTTACAATGACTCAGGTACAATCGTGTTTGAGTGGAAATGCACTCACCACGAGGGGCTGTACACAAAGTGTAAAATGCGTGCTGTGGTAGAAACGTTTTCCTAAAACGGAAATGCGTCGCAGTAACGTTACAATTTTTATGTTCTTTCAAATGGACTTTTCAATGAAGGGCATTGAGCAAACGACGGATCGAAGCTTGCCCTTGTATTCGTCTCGGGGAAGAGTGTAGTGGGGGGGGGGGGAATGGAACAAAGTACATTGCTTTGCGCAGTATCAGTCTCCCTCAAAAGTACAGTTGACAGTCATTCTGTGTTGGACGTATAGTACATTTCGACCAGGGTGGCCTTGGTGGGGTCTGGGTATATTGTTTAGTAATTTCTTTGTTTTAAAAACGTTTTGAAAAGTGCATTCTGGGTGACCAAGAAACTGGTGTGGCTGGCTCTATTTACTTTAATTTTAAATGCAATGTAATAAGCTTCGTCAATCACATTCAGTCAAGGCTACCAAAATGCCTAAGTTGGCACCACAATGCCAAACCGTCATATTTTTTAAATTTTTTTCAGCTTGATTTATGGCAGCGAGTTACAAAAATAGGTAATTTGTGATATAAGAATAGGTAGACGGGCAAATCTAGCGACCATTGAAAAGTACAGGTCTTTTTGCCTATATGGGGAAAATTACATTAAAATTCATCGTGGAAAAATTGTTTTATGAAAAGATTAAATAAAAAAACAACACCGGGTTTGACTTTTTTAGACTAAATAGAATAGTATGAATGAAGTAGCGAAATGGGTATACCAGAACTAATAGATTTGCAGGTTCAAAGCAATAAAATAGTAATTTAGGTTTGAAATCCTAATTGGTGTAGATGTTTATTTAGACAGTAGTTTATGTATACGGCAGAAATGCAGAGTCTAACCAAATCAGTGTAATGCCTGGTATTGGTGTTTGAAGGTGAATTGTATTTAAAACAAGTGTGCAGTACATTAAGTCATGATAACCCTATGTAATATGAATAACTTTAAAAGAGGTAATCCAAAAGGTTCATTTTAATAACGCAATACTCATTGATTGCAAGATTTATTCTATCACTTTTTTCCATTAGATTGAATAGTTTCTGTTTTTCATTTTCACGATCATTTATATTTCACTAATCAATGCTACACATTAAGTTTTCTTTTCACCAGTCTATAATATAACGTATTCCATTGTGACTATTAACTGCAATTACGCACTCGACTGACAACTGAACTAACAACTTTTACTATAAACGCATCAAAGCTTTACATTTATGTAAATAATAATAGGGTGAAGCACAACTTGGTTTTCATTTCATTCACAACAACAATGAAGTACGTAAACAACTCAAGATCCATTTTTCATTCAAGTCTATCATAAGATGGAAGAGTCCCATAAGATTTCCGAGCTGCTGAAAAAGGAAGACAAATGATGACATTCTCAATAAAAATAAAAATATGACTGTGAAGACAATGACGAAATGACATACTATGAAGTTTAAAAAAGCAAACTGGACAATTTTTATAAAGTTGTACTTTTGTTGTTGTAGCAAATATCAGTTGTACAACCGACGTTGAGACATGAAATACTTGTAAATCGACCAATCGACTAACAGACATAGTAATAATACTTCTAATTATAACAATAGTTAAAATAAACGCACATAGACATAAAACGGCAACGACGCAATACAAAATCCCGGTTCGGAGCAATATATGAGTCATACACAACAAAGTGGAACGAGACAAATAAAACAAATATAGAATGATAAACCCGAGTTACGTACATTCATAATGTTTTACAAGATAACCCAATAAAATGTTTTAATTTGTGTGTAAGTAGCAGAGAACGAAGCAGAGATTCCCCCTAAATGCTTGCAGTCGTCCACTGATAGACATCACGAAGGATAAAGCGGAGCAGGTTGATACCCCCCAACAAAACTACCGTTATGACTGTGAATAGACGAGTCTTCTACAACACTGAATAGGGGTTCCTTCCTTTCCTCCTTCAGCTGGAATTTGGAGTTGCCTGCCAGCTTCTGTACAAGCATTAGAAACACTGGAAGCACTGGTGTCATTATAGCAACTGCCACTGGCATTACTGAAAAGAAGATACATAACTGTTAGTATATCCATATAATTTTAATGTTTTTTAGAAATAATATGGAAACTTCATGTGTACCGGTTGTGAGATCAGCTTCTGGTTGTGGCAATGAGAACCTCAAAGCGAAAATGGCCAGACCAGTGTTTTGAACCCCAGTTTCAATTCCAATAGCCACAATGTCTCTCCAGTTTTGTTGGAGAAGGAGTGCTGTGCCACCGCCAAGTATGTAGCCAAGCCAGGGAAGCATCATTCCAGAAACCATAATCTAGTATACGAAAAAATATTCATTAATTAAAAATATATTCAGCCAAACATGTACTAAGTTATTGTGTACATATTATGCTGACAGCGCGCGCTCATATAATTATGTACAATTTGGCCACTTTTGGCAATGTCCTCTGGATTAAAACTCCCACGGCAAGTGGAACCACAAGAGCAACAGCAAATGTTCCGATTTTTGAATAGGGAATAGTCAAGTTAGCCTCGGAAAAGATGGTGCTTCCAAGTGTGAGAATCCACAGCGGCATCATAACTGTAAATTCATTCACTTTATTACTGGCATACTCGTTTTCATATCATACGTCAACTGTAATGCAATCTAGGATCAGCTTACAAAAGGCAGAAAAGGTTGAGATAGTTGTCATGGTAATAGACAAGTCGAGATTCCCTCCCAGTGTTAAGGTCCATATATTTGAAGCGCCTCCACCTGGCGAACATCCAGTTATAAAGAGTCCTAGCTGTAGAGCAGGCAGTGGAATGAGTGCTTTGGCGATTCCAAACGATAGCTGCAAAAAATTAATTCCAATGATTATTACCACCAGTTAATTTTGTACTACATTAATTTTCACAATATTAATTGAAGTTAATTTTTACCAGTGGCATGATGACAAACTGCGAGAAGAATCCTATCACAGGTCCAATCGGTCTTTTAATTGTTTCCTTGATGGTGGTGGTATCCAATGCAGCGCCCATGTTAATGTAGATGATGGCAACCAGGGCTGCGACGCTGTACGTAAAGGCCTTATCAATAGGCCTAGCCTGTCGTATCACAGATACATCCATGCATTTCGTCGCCACTGTTTTATTGTTTACATCAATCCCTGCAGCACAAATCTCGGTGTAGCCGATGAAGTTGCCAGTAACATTCATTTTGGAAGTAACAGTCCCATTCTGAATCTCAACGTTGTTGTGACCACTGGAAGCATTATTAGTGCTGTTCAAGAATAGCGGGGCAACGGAAGCTATGTTTTTGTCGAAAGCGTAGTAGACCACTTCCACGATGTCTTTGTCGTCTGTTTCAGTAACCTCTGTTCTTTTGAATGTCACCTAGAGAAAACAAATACGCATTGATTGCAATTTTATCATCTTAAAATACTCCAGCTAGTCAATTTTTTGCCAAATAAATAAAACTTACATTAACCGTGGATGAACTGCCAATCATCAACTGTTTAACTGAGTCCGGTTCAAACGTGGCGTCATATTTGGACATGGCTTGAGATGCAGCCCCTACCATTTGGAAGGAGACAAGCCATAGTGGACCCAGCATCATGATGTACATGAAAATGTAATGGGCTGGCCATAATGGACACATTTTCTGATACTTTATTCTTCTAACTCTGGAAATTTAGTGGCGAAGACCCAATTCTGCAAGAATGATAAAAAAGTAAACTTTCATTTAGTACATATTATGCAACAGCTTCACATTGTCAATGATTACATTACAATCAAACATAAATCATAAATCTTTAATCTATAGACTGGATGCAAAATTGTATTTTTTGTGGGTAACGAAATGTCCTTGGAAATCGAAGATGTGTCAGGATTACTAAGCATTTGCTTTGCACTCATATGTGGCCATGAGCTTGCATTCATTGATTGTAGAAAAATGAAATTGCGTCAACGCAAAAAAACATGCGATTTTGTGATGTACAATGTATGCGAAATAAACTCTGGGTACAATATAGACATCTTAACCAGTACCAAATGGAAAAAATCTAAATCCGGTAACAATTATATTGCAAGCGTCAGTGTCTTTAATTTTTATCAAGGCAATATTTAACCACACAATGGCCACAAGTAAAAAATTGGCATGCTAATAATGTATGGACTATAGTGCTGTCATATATCCTAGTACTTTTATATCGAAGCCAATTGAAAGTTTCACTAGTCATTCATGAATCGCTGCTGCTGAAGCAAATTCCATGCATGTCCGATGCCATGTAGGCATTCAATATTTTTGAGGAATAAATAGTGACCGCAAGCGGAGCTACTAATTAGGACTTATTAAATAGCGATTCCATACAAAACTTCTAGCCACAACAACATTTGAATGAATGCTTACAGAGGACATTTACTAAACCCAAAAAAGTTAAAGGAAGGAAAACCGACTCCCCAGAAAGGATGCCATGAAGACAACATACAAAGATGTGCTATTTAGTTGTACATAATGAAACCTACAAGGAAAATCGTAGCAAACAATACTATATCATTTTCCTTTAAAAATCTATCTGTGATAATCATGTTGTTAGGGGATCTTTGATCTTTACAGGAAAGACATGTTTAAACTGTTTGTAAGTTAGGAATATGAAACCGTGTCTTATTAATTATTCATATTTATCATTTGTAACATAAATAAAAGCTGTGATGAATTAGGAAAACATTATCCATTTGAATAAACTTACATGCTTTCATGTTTTTTTGAGAAAGGAAAAAGTCAGTGCAACAATGACACTTGTGACCTTTGAGATTAAAAAGGCATAAATGATAAACAGGTCTTGCGATATATGACATCTGGCTTTCCTCTTTAAAAAATACTTGGGGGAATAATGATGACAAAGAAATAATTTGTTCACAACTCTTTTACAGATTTTGTTAAAATACATGCAGCATCTCTGTCGCGTACAATCAGACATGCTAGCATCTAGGAACAGCCTAGCCTGATAAATAGCTATTTCTATTTGAATTTTAAATCAATCCTCCTGTCACGTTCGTTCGTCATCAACTGATTAAAATGCAACACGTCTACATTGTTGCGGGTTTCCAAGGTCAATGAAAGTCAAAAACTAATCGGAAAGTGTTTCGAGTGCAATGAAATGCTTTAAACAAAAAATGTCTCTTATCCTGTACGAAACATGAAACCTTATTCGACATGCCTTACTTAAGCTAGCTTCAGAGTGTTGAGCGCCAGTATTTCTTCAATACGGTTTTGGTTTCCTCTCCAATCTCCAAAGTAAAAGATTCTGCCGATTAAGACATATTTTTACTATTTTATGTACATGATTAAGCAACGGAAGAGGATCAATGACATTGTTGTCCAACTGCATGATAATAAGTTCTACACTTCATCTATTTTATCCTATAAATAAAATCTGAGTCCAACACATTTTTTATTTTATAGTCCTTGACTAATTTATCTCGTGTTTTTATGCAGATCTCACCATCGTTTATATTTTCGTAAACATCCTCTCCTCTTAAATATCCACATCAACTTATACTGCATATGTATCTACCTAGTCCATAAAAATATTGCCTAAATCTTTATCAATCTCCACATTACATAGGCTCCATATCATAGCATTCGTTTGAGGCATTACAAATAAATGTCAATTTCATATCTCACATGCGCTCATCTCCACATTTTTGCATATGGGTAAACAACGTCGGAGAAACAAAGTGCACGCCTCTACTTATGACTTAAACTAAACCAAATGTTTACTCTGCTGCTTTAGTAAAAATGATTTGGCCCTTTTAAAATACACATAAATTACTTCCATCAACAGTAAACATTATTTTAAACGTTCTCTTCTCTGTACGCCAATCCATCAAAATGTGGACAATCATCGTATGATTTCTTTTAAAATGTTTATTTATTTACTGTCCTTCTTTTGAAAGACATCTTCTCCTAAAGTTTCCCATACTTTTAAAATCCCCCTTTGCAAAAATGAGCCTTAAACCTTCATGCGTTATACTGGATGCTATATTAAGTTTTAGTCACCTTGCCAATTTCCTGTAATTGCCAATACCTTCCTATTATCTATGTACCTGTCACGCGTCACGAATGGGATTCAACGTTTTAATTCAATCTCAATATAATCACTGTCTTACCAAAAATGCAAAAACGATCCAAATCCAAGGTTAAAATTTATCCACCTTTAAAACTTAAAGACTTTAAAAAATTTGTGCTAAAATCACATCCAAACTGAGAAACAATAAAAACCTAACAACTAATCATCACAGCAAAAATGCAGTCCCCACTTCACTTGTGTGCACTTCCTACAAACAATGCAGTCAACAATGAATTATTAAGCTAACACTATAGCAGATTTAGAACACTTGTCATTAAAATAATTTATGTGTGGGTATATTGGTTGCATCACAACTGCACTTTATGTATTTTCATTCATGAAGACTAATAATTGGAGAGACGCAAAGACAAGCTCTACAACTTTTTTATGTCCTTCGTGACGGACATCGCATTGCAAACTGACTGGCTTGACGGTCTCTTGTTGTTGTTTTGATGATAAAGATATACATAATATTCTCTTCAGCTCTACACAAACACTTTTGCCTTCATGCTAGACAATTCTCGAAAAAAGTATGTGCAAGTGTATTATATTTAATGTATCATGATAACCTCACTATGCATTATGTGAATGAAAAATGAACGTATGTGTAGAGCAACCTTACTTTAAAATGTGCTCTCTCATCTTATTACTACTTATCCATCATCACATCAACCCTTTCATTTCTCCCATCATGATGCTACACACAAAACTATGTGAGAGATGCATAAGCAAAGCCATTTAAATAAACGCCTGCCACTTACTTGTGACTGCGTTGCATATCACATATTGCGTTTTTATATACAACTCAATATTAATATGACGAAGGAGGATGATAATGCCTAAAGGAAAAAAGAGAGATTTTTCGCAGCCGAAAAGATTCGCATTATTATTTATAAGCATGGATGGATATGTTTGAGTAGAGTAGACCACCATGCATCAAACATTTTAAAATATTTTTCAGGTGTTATCGGCAATACAATTCCTTTTTACCTGTTGTAGAAGCACTTTTATTGTAGCGTGATTAAACACTGAAAAATATGAAATGTATGCAGATTGTTCACAACTTGCATTATTGCTCTACACAATACGAAATGCTTGTATGGGAAAAAGCATAACTGAAAGGGATAAGCGATATTGATTCTCTATGTTGTGTTAAGGAATACTCCCAGCAATCATTGTTCGAGTGAGTTTCCATAAAAACTAAAAATTGATGCTAAAACGCAAGAAAATTTTACGACAGATGATGAAGATACATACCATCTATTTTGTAATGCTTTCTTATGACGTCAGTCTACCCAACTTTCCAAGAAGTACTGGGATTTACAGTAAATACGATGTACATCGTAAGCACGATTGAACTACTGGATATACGATGAACATGTTCAGATTCTGGTTTTTTTCTATGAAATACAGACATTCTTTTTAATAGTATTTAGATGTTTTAGTTTTCCGACTTAAATTACGCATAACACAACTTTGTGTATAAGAAAAGATTGTATTGCATAAGAAACACAAAGGCGTGTACGATTATTAGAATCTAGTACTTTTAATCAAGGCTGATTATGCTATATTGGCAAAAGGCAAAATGACAGTAAAACTAAATCCGCGTCAAATGAATGAAATGGACACCTTAGGATACATCAAGCGTATGAAAGTAAATACCTAGAATGAATGAATGGGTTGTAATTAGATACATATTGTTTGCAAAATGTTTTCTGCAAAGGTTGTTTGGGCGGTTGCTTGCTAAAATATAATTTCTGCAAAGGGTAAGTCGGATGTAGGCAGGAAGGATAATATGCAACGATAACAACAACAAAAGTAATAAAAAAAAGCTTTTAAAGTAAAAAGTGGTGTGTGGTGATGGTGATGCAATACTGAATATTACATTACACACCTCTTGGCTATGCACGTCTATAATATCAATTAAGGAAAGGGATTTGACAAACCCAACTACTTTTTCTTAAATATACTTTTCATTCGCCAAAATACGCTATGCACAATTGCTTGTGAGTATTTATACCTAACTTAATGTAATTGAGATGACGATGATATAATAATGTTAGGTTATGTTTGAAGGGCTTTATACTTTACATGGTGCATGTAATATTAGATCCTACAAGGTTTTCCTTACAAGGCTTACTTTTTTATGAGACTGCCTAGTTGCATTATTCCTTCCACTGTGATAGCCATGTCATTATTATAGAGAGTGTGAGTGAAGTGGACAAAAAAGGGGTTACCATAATGATAATATTTTTATGCGAATGTGAAGCTATGTAGTTTTACACCTTTAAAAGCATCACAGCCACAGCAGTACTTAGCTTTACAGTAAGCATATACCAACCTTTTGTGAATCTCCACGGTAGTTATTAAGTTATAAACAGTTTGATCTGATTGTTGAATAAAAAGCAAAAGTGTTTCCTTGGAATGTCTATACCTTCTTTTCCCCATGCGTGACACAACACAAACACACCTGCCTAAACACTAACACACCGGCAGTTTGTGGGAGTTCTTCTTTGATTCTAAAGTAGGGTAACAATGTAATGTAAAACTGTTCGTTCACATGCAAGACTGACGCTAAATTATGATATGATGATTTCTGATGGCAAAAAAAGGATTTCCGATGTGCACGACAACTCAGACTAAACAAAAAAAGAGAAAGCAGTTCAAATCGATTTTTTACACTTGAACAGAGAGCTTGGATTTGGATCACGCTCAAAAATAATATAAAAATGTTACACTGACATTTTTGTAAAGGCGCGTGATAAACCATACATCACAATTTGCATACGAATATATGCAAGACACAGTGTTAGAGGGTTATTGGCTTATTGTGTAGTGTTTATCCACAAAATTGTATCAGTTTGCTGATGATTATGGTGATAACACACGTAGTCTAATTCAATTTTGATGTCCCATCAAAAAAAGAATTTAAATGCATTCTATCTATGATAAGAGGTTAACATGATAAGGAGAAGGACGGCCGCACTTGGCATTATGCGTGAATGAGTCAGGCCCAGCCGGTATGCCGACTGTAGATAATAGCTTGTTTGCACAAGAACAGCCGCCAATCTTTATTTTGGAGAATGAATAGCTTGGTTGGAGATGCATCTTTATGGAAACCAATTTCATTTATTATCATGCATAGATAGCTTCGTCATCCGTGACCCACACAAAATGAACCAAGGAAAAAACTGTGACAGGACATAGTATATATATAAGGGTGTACGTGACAAGATGTGATGAATGAGGATGTCATTAAAATATTGTGTAACCACTAAAAAGCAACTAGATGTGTTCTATATTTGCCAGTAAAGAGATTTCAATATGTTTTATCTTAATTTGTGTATGCATGCACGTTATTACTTAGGCCCACGCCAAAGGAAACTAAACCTTTTAAACTAGAGTAAATTACGTATGTACAAAATCGTTTTACCTATTACCTAATTAGCTGCAATATTTTTCCTGGAGGAAAGATGAAGGGGAAATATTATGACAGCATTAATTACAATATTATGACAAATGATGCTTTTGAGTAAATTGCCTTTTTTTAACTTGCGTCCCCTTTTGGACCCATAAATAAATTAACGATAAATAAATCGTTAATGAAATGATATGATGATAAATGAAATTGCCCATGTGCGTGTGCAAGATAGATGTGCAATCTTAACAAATACGCTACAGCCACATGGAAAATGGGTGATAAAAAGTGCTTACTATATAACGTTGTATGCGTCAAACATTTTTTAGTAATTGTAAATGATGCCATGACAACTAATGCTAACATACATGTGGCTAACTCCATGTCAATTTTCGATTGGGTTTCTGTTCCAAGAAACGTTCTACCTAATCACATTACACATAATTCATATTATCATACATTATATTATGCTGACTGATTACTTAATCACGAATTTAGTAAAAAGCATTCACTATTATGGCTAATGAGTAAAGCCTATAACGCTGATTGAAGTTGGAGGAGTTTGGAGGTGCATGTTTCAGAACAGAGCATCCTATATAACTGTATGCAAAACATATGATCATGAATTCTTCTTGTGATTTTTACTCTTTGACTCTGGGCCAAGATATGTACAAGAGCAATAAGACGAAAAAGTATATGGCTCATCCTCATGAATCTAACCTACTGTTTCCATTTTACTTTTATCACATCTTGGCATTGAACAGTTAAGATAATTAGTCATCTCAGGACATTTACTATGCATTATGCCGTCATTGCAAACCCTTTACTCCATCACGATCTCATTTCATTCTGAACTTTTCCATTAAAAATGAAAGATTTGATTAAACTTACCAAAAACTTCGTTAAATGATGAAGCCTGTTGAACACTTTCGGTTTCCTTTGAACTCTTTTAATTATCACAACTAACCTAGTAATGATTTCGATAACTATTGATTAATTTCAAATAATAATCGTATCTCCCTTCTTCACTTAATCTACTTTCTTTCTTTCTACTTTTAAATCTCCACTTTAAATTTAAATCAAACACAAGGTCTTTAATAACAACAACAAAATTTAACACACAATCTCCAATTAAATCTCACTTTTCAATCCGGTAGGGTACCCTCTCCCCGGAACTAAACCAATTTTGATGAAAAAAAAATGGAAAGTAAAAATATATATTTTCAAGGTTAACCCAGGGAACACATGTGCGTAGGCTGGGAGACTGAAGATCAACTTATTTCAGATGTGTTCCTTCCCTGTCCCTATAAAAAATACACAATGTGTTCTTCTCCAGCAGCTTCCTTCCAGGTTCCACACGGATTATAAAAAGATGGGCTTAAAAAATGTGTCACATGGCTGCCCATGCTAACCTGTGTAAATATCTCGACTTCCTTCTTTCTTATGCAATGTATAATGCATGTGAGAGTTGAATGAACACAAGCTGGCATTGAAATACACGGTGGGATATAGCCCGAATGCATTACAGGGTATGTTCCCGGTAGTCTTGTCGGAGTGGCTCGGAGGAAGGTAACCAATGCATTGTGCATCCATCCAGCGAATACTGGCAAGCCAGAGCGGCTAGATGATAGCGTACCCCTTTTTAATTGGCTTCGTCAATTTTTTATGCAATTAGCATTTTTTTAGTGGAAGAGTTTCATGGAACATAGTGATTTCTTTTAGTATGGCCATGATTTTATATGAATATATGGTATTATGTAATTATGGCAATAGATGCTCTCTTAGTCGCTTGTCTTTGTTTATTGCATGGAAATATGTAGATGTTTTTTTTGATAGTATGAAATGCAGAGTTGTTTTAAGGTAATATTTGTAATTAGAATAGGATTTTTTAATTAATGACGGGAACATTATGATTTATAATAAGATATAATATGAATAGTGTAGTAGTAAGGTAGCGATTCTTATAACAGGTAATATAATTTATGTAGGGTTTACAATTTTTATAAATTGTTTGGAAATTTGAATAGCGTTCGTTCATTGTTAAGGAGCACAGCGTCTGAAGGCAGCAGCGTTGATAAAGTCGCAGTGTCATTTTTCTGTATTCCTGTAACCTAATTTAATGTGACAAAGTTATCTTTGTTGTACCTATGCACATAATATAATATGTAAGTACTCTGTATAAATGCATTCGTTAATTTAATTAATTTATAAATAAATTACAATGAGCAGTAGGGAGATTTATGGTAGCAGCTCGGTGGTCAATTTTTTATGATCAAAAGTGGCACATTGAATGAACGCACGCTGGATGTATTTAGGTTTAGCGATGTCTTCCTTTGTTTAAAGGGTGGTTTCCAAACCCTTGGGTTTTAGAACCTCAACGGCTGAAATGGAGCTTCGTTTCTTTTGTGTAGCCTGAAGTAGTTTCTTGAAGTCTCCGAGGGAAGTCCTTTGCTTTAAGGTGCCACCATTGGAGAATGGGGATGAGGTTGCCCGACTGGGCTCTGCAAATGCCATAGAATTCCTTCGGAAGGGAAGAGAAGGAAGTAGGCTAAAGGATGACTTGGCGTAGGTATTATTATTATTATTGTTTGAAGTAGAATAGGATAATGGTTGAGTGGCACTGTTGTGGTTGTTGCTAACGGTAATACTAGAATTGTAACTATTATTATGATAACTGCTTATGCTACTACTTGTGTTGTTAAGTGACTGAACACTTGTAGGTGTACTGGGCTTCATTGGAAATATTTTACGACCAGATCCAAAAGCACGCGTAGGTGGAACCGGAGGAATTGCTCCGCCGGATCGGTTAGTATTTGTGGTTGGTAGGGTGGAGGAGGGAGAGGGCTGGGATGGGTCTGTCCAGCCATAGTAGGAAGATGGATGATAGTGGATGGGGGAGGCGACTGGGACTGGGCTGGGATTTGAGAGTTGACTCATTCTACTCAGAGGTCTCCTAACTGGGGTAGATGTACTGAATGGACAGGCTGGCAGTGGGGATGGGCGTGGAGGGGATTGCTCCAATTTTGGGAATCCAACGGGGATGGTTGACTTGATGCTGGATGTTGTGGCAGATCTTGGGAGTGTGGAGGTGGTGGAGGGGATGTTGGTGGGGGTTGACGAGATGGAACTTCTTGATTGTGGAGTTTGAAGGTTGGAGGGAGCATAGTGGTGGTAGTGGCCAGTGCTTGAACTGGATCTAGGGAGTGGACGGGTGAAGTCTGGAGTAGCTACTGGAGTAGTTGGCGTTCTCTGTGCGAGGACAGATGACGGTCGTCTTAAACTCCCACCCATAATTTGGGATCCACCTGGGAATGGACTGGGACTGCTTTGTTGGCTTCTTGTAAGTGTAGTGGAAGCGGCGTTGGGTTGGATGTTGAACTTTTTGCGGAATCTGTAGATCTCCTTTGCAATCTCGTCCATTGTCGGGGGAGAGTCTGTGCAGAAGAGGAGTTTGAAATGGGCGACATGAGTACATGTTTGAATTAACATAAATATTCTTCTTTTGTATCTATGTTGTTAATGGTACTAATGCAGGGCAGGGTTGTGATAGTGACGACCAAGGTGGTGTAAAGGGAGAGGTCTGAGCAAGTGTCAATTTTTTTTAAATTGTGTGAAAGCTTATCATACAAAATTCTATGCGATGCGGTGTTTGTTATGTGTGCGACAAAAAAGATAGGTTTAGAAGAAGAAAGGGAAATTATAAAAAAATTAATGCTTGCCATCATTCCAAATAATAAAATGATTACCAATAAACAAACTGCACAAAACTTAATTATGTCTTTATAAGCCCAAAACTACTCGCATCTACCCATTCCTATGCTATACATTTATACACGACGGACAGTAAGTACTACTATCAACTATGCAAGAAGGTTGAAAAGTCCTGGGTCACAGGCACGGACGGGTTGAAGGCTTGGGTGACACCAACATGCCATGTCATGATGGACCATAAAGGGGCAATTTCATTTCTCACAGCAATCATTATTTGTAGCAGCATAAACATCAAATTAATTATATATGTACAAACACAAAAATTCAAGCACACTCATTCAAAAATACATGCGGAAACATAAAATACATTGCATACTATATTTTTATTGCAGCCAGTAACACAAAATAAGACTTGACAAATTATAACCCCTTGAAAAATACTGTGCGTTTTATAAATATGTACAAAAGGAACATTCTAATCAACCAACATTTTTAACAGCCCTTTCTACTCTTACTTTTAAGAAAACTTATATACAGACCTTTTGTCTTATACAAAAATTGTAAATTAGCTTCCAATATTAGAAGTAATGTATAAATCTAATAATAAAAAGAAGCTGTACCTTACTACTTAAGTAAATATACGTATTAGGCCCATTTTCTAGTAATGCAAATGTTACGCAAAACTGTAACAATTAAGTTATAATTGTGAGCAAACGCAAACAAAAAATGTCTTAGCTGGCGACATCCTTATTATTCGATTGTCGTGTTTTAACAAAGCTCAAGAAAGGAATGGCAAAAATGGAATGTGTGAGGTCGACTAAGCACAAACGATCATTTTCAAAAGACCCTGAATACAATAAAATTGCAAACTATATTGAAAAGAGAATTAAACGAGATCACAGAAATAAAGAATCCTGATTTTACCTATATAACGTTGATCATCATGGAATTGTAATAGCCATGGTAATTCATCAGTTAACTATTCGTGCTTTATACTATTAAGTTGAGATCGGATACATAAGAGAGAAAAACCTTGAATCTGATGACTTTATCATTGGTTTCTAAATGCAAGTCACTTTTAAGATTGTTTTATTTGCTTGCTTTATACTACAATATATACACTTACTTATTGCACACGGTTCACAGTCATTCAAAAGTCCCTATTTTTGTTCCTAATTCTTTTAGCAGCGATTGTCTTAAATACATTACGTAATTACATTAATATGTACATCATTCTCTTAATTTACTACAGACTATCCCTCTGAGCATTTAGTAAATTGACATTTACATTGCAAAATGCATTAAAAGATGATTTTCTTAGACAGCATTCAGAATCCAGCCTTTTGAAATGAAAAGCACAAGACATTTTGCCATGACAGTGTGACATGCACTCACTCAATTAAATTAGCAGGCACATGCAATCATGCAGACAAAGTAGAAGAAGGCGATCAATTGTATTTGACAGAGGCAGAAGAAGCCAAACAGTTAAAAGCATTTTATTATTGCACAAGACATATGCAAAATGTAATGATAAATACAGAGAGAGAGATGGAGAAATCAGGAAAATTAATTAAAGGATGAAATTTGAAGGAAAAATGAATAAACTGAGGAGTTGTTATGATAAATGTGTATTTCTCTTATGAAAAAAGGCTGGGGGAGTTTGGAAAGCAAAAAACTATTTTCTTTTCCTTAAATATGTTTTTTCTACGATTCTACCAGATATCAGTGTAGAAGAGTTTACCTCGTCTCAGGAAAGAAGGCCTGTCTTCTGGTGACAGGGTAAATTTGGATAGGGTAATCCGACTATTTAACGAGTCCAACGGGCTTCTCAGCAAACCCCCATTAGACCCTCCATGCTGATTGTTCCCCCCACTGGGGCTATTATTGTTCGCTGCACTGTTCATGCTAAATATTTGCTGGATAAAGGTAGGATCCTCCTCTGGAATATCCCGCTTTTTATTCAGGTGGAGTGGTGTTCCTCCATTGGAATTCGGGGAAGACCAGCTCATTCGCTTGGATGACAGTCCACTTCTGTTCAAGTGGAGGGGTGACAATGGAGATCTTGATGAGGGGGTGGATGATGCATTGTTGTTGGCATTACTGCTATTATTCTTCTCCTTCCCACCTTTTCCCCCTGATACTCCTCCTGGAGGAGAAGATCCATTAGCTTGAGTAGAGGGAACGTCATCGGTGTTGGCAATCCGGTAACTTTCGTTCCGCTTCAGTCTATCTTTAATCTTGGGCAAGTTTTTCAGATCGGGCATGACTGGTGGAATAGCCGAGTCGAGATCAGTTTCAAGAACTCCACTTTTGTCTGGGCTGCTGTTGGACAAACTACTCTTTGAACGGGAGGTGGAGGATGAGTTGGACTGAGCTGAACTACATCTTTCCATTGTTTCTTTACTACTGAGAACCGGTTTACCACCCCCATTTTTGTTGTTGTTATTATTAAGTTGATTTACATCCAAGAATGGATCCCTTGGCTGCAAGTTGTGCCGACGTATCTCTTCAATACACTCGTACAACTTTTCGGGATCATTCGTGTCCTTCCTGATTCTGTCATACACAGACTCTCGAACACGGGCGTATGTACTGTTACTGTCATAGTCGGGGGACTTGACTGCTGAGCCAGGATCAAATGACACTTTTTGCTTACGCTTTCTCCTCAGCGTCTCTGATGAGAAAATGATTTCTCCATTGGCATCCAGAACAACACGAGCACCACGAACTTTCCCTGAAGTAGCTTCACCCAATTTATTATTTCCCTTATCCCCTCCAATAGCCACAACTTGTGTAGAGTTTACTTCCTTCGTTTGAGCTCTGTGATGAGCATTGGCAACCATTGCCCTCAGCTCTGCTTCACAATCACTCCCACTCATCCGACCATTGTTCATCTTTCCATTCTGCTCTTCTTCAAAAGAGCCTAAGAGAACTGTGTCGAGGGAGTAGTACTCTTTATTCGTATCCAACCGCTGGTTATTACTCGTGCGAATTATTTGAAGCTGTTGTACAGCAGCATCTGGGATCACGTCAGGTTGTGGTAATCCAGATGTACTAGTTGGAGCCGTTATTGGGCAGCTTGTCAGGGTAAGTGTGCTGTTGGTGGTGCTTGCAGTGCCAGTGCTACTCGTACTGCTACTTCCCGTGCTTCTCTTCTTAATCGCAATGTCACTCAACCTCACCTCCGCCCTCCGGTCTGAGTCTGTGTCACTCAGTGTTCCACACTCACTCTCGTTTGTTGTAAACAAGTCTTCCGCTTTTGGAGTTATGCGACCACTGTCATGCTCAGAGTCTTCCCCTGCGTCACCCGCCATCTGTAAAACTGGGTCTTTGAGAGGGGGTGGGCTGCCAGAGGAACAGGATGGAGACGGCGTGACCACTACCATTGATGGCACTCGCTCAATAAGGGACTTTCGCTTTACTCTTTCCTCCAAACCAACGTCCTCCTGAGAAAAATTAATACAAAATTTTA
>JAHZNG010002228.1:0-46501 GCA_027744375.1 Orchesellides sinensis | reverse complement strand
CAAATGCGCAGCAATAGAAAGATAACATGATGGATGTGTCATTTACATCGATTCAAGTTAACGAACAATTCAAAAGTATTGAATTGAATTTTTCATGATTGTTTGTCTGGCTAGTGAGTAGATTTATATTGAAAGGACAGACACGGTAAGTTTGTTAAGACGTCCCAAAGAAACTTACCAAAACGTCTATTTCTTAAAGGAAAAAATATACGTATAAATATATCCAAAGTTTGCCTTTGTTCTAAAAATTCTTGCTACTTTACTACGTTTTATATGATTACCTTGTTTTATCATTATTGCAAAAGATGCTAAAGCAGTTGTTCGCTTCTTAGTGAACCCTCAGTAAATAAATAATATAGCAGCATTAAAAAGTTAATGAATTTGACAGGATAGTTAGGACCACCTACAGAGCCTCAAAACAAACCAACCCTTTGATTCGATCCTGAAGTTATGAGAATTGCAGAAGGAAAAATTTAGTTGGGCTATCAAGAAAAAGTGCAAAGCCCATATATGCTAATCATCATTAAAATTCCATAATATTGAAAACAAGGCAAGATTTATAAGTTAATGAAATTGTAATTTAACTTGTTAAATAAGGAATGATGATGACAGTGGGAATCAGGGAAGGTTTGATTGATGTGGCGGTTCATAAAGCGATGTATTAGATACTAAACAAATATTTACAGCATGTTGTGTTATTATTTGTTTCATTTAATTATAAGTAATGGATACGGAAAAGCAAGTGCGCGTGGTAGGAAAATTGATAAGTAGTCAGATACACATACTTATAATTGCTCGTGTATACATAAATACAGGAGAACTTTTGATGTTGAATTGTGGGCTTACAAAACATCATCTCCGCGTATGTCACACAAAGCTTTACTTGACTGTTATTATCATTAAACATTTTAAGGAATACCATGAGATGAGACACGTTATATGAATGAATATAGCATTATTGTGCATCTCTATTACATTCTATGTCAACAGTCAACTGTTAAAGTGATGTGATGATGATCATCTTGCCACATAACGTGCATCCTTCCCATAATCTGACCTGATGCATACTTTAGTAAAAAGCTGTTTGATATCAAATGTCAACATTAACATGCCAATGCTTTGCTCACGAAGTCGTCATTTCCAAGGAAAAATAGGATGGGGTTTGGGGTGACTTTGAATAAATCAGCATCACATTAAAGACCAGTAAATAATTTTTTCAAAGAAGCATTAAATCTTATGCAAAAGAGACAAACAAAGAAAAAGTTATGCTTTGTAAATCTCTCAAAAACTTGCCATTGTATTGTTTGATGGTGTTATATAGGCAGCTCGTTTTTCTACAAAATAAGGCATTATAGTATGTATGTAGGTTTGTAAATATAAATATGTATTTTCCAAACTTTGAAAAATTTTGCCGTTTTGTGTTCACGAATGTGTGCTTTGGTTGAGATTGCGGAAGTATGGGAGGACAGGACCATCCTGAAAGCAGGCAGACAAGGAACGTTTGTTTAAGCTAATATTTTTTGATGGCACTATTGCAAGTGGCAAGGTCAGTTGATATGTATGTCTGCTATTTGTAGGTATCCGTTTCATCAAAAATATAAGGGAAATTCTTGTTTCATGAGACACGCAAGAAACCGCAGACTGCGCAATATGCAATAAAATCTTTTAGAAATGTCGGCACCTAAAAGATATCAGTGTGTCAACGAAATAATCAGGTACCAAAAACTATTTTTATGTATCCATTCATCGTTCAGTTTCTTGGAACTGACTACTAGGATTTTAAAACAAGTAATGATAAATTTTATAATGACATAAATATTGAAAAAATGTATGCTTATTGCACGATTCGTTAGACTTAACGTTCAGTTCATCCTGTAAGATGAATATGGAAGTGGAAAACAGTTGTAGATTAATTTCTTTGACGACTGCTTTATACCAACTGGTCCTTGCATACATTTTTTCTTGCATAAATCTAGTAAATGCACACAGATTTTTAAGGCTGTCGATATGCATGCCTAAACGAGGAGAACATTAAATGCAGAGAAAGTGAGATTTATGTAGGTCAAACGTCATCCTGCAGACTAGAGCTGAACATGAGGACTGCGTCTGGAAGGAGGAGAATTCTGTCAAAAAAATATGAAATCTTGGAATGTTTCAGCTTTACCCATACTTTACGAAATGGTTTTGCATCATACAGGGTCTACTTTTCTCATCTGGAAATATTCAAGATTTATGAATTAGTTAGTGGGAATCTGTCACGGGAAATTGGTACAGGTGTATCCAGATGGAGATGAGATGAAAAATGTGCCAAACCATTTTTCTTTCCTTTCAATTCTGAAGCAATAAGGAATCTAGATTTACCGTCAATTTCAGCGTGTGACATGCGATGATTTTCATTCCTTTATAGTATGCATATTTTATATGCATACATATCATTTTCATAGGTAACTTTATGTGCACATTTATAAATATGGAAAAAAGGCACATCACACATTTCCTTCCGTACCAAAATCACGTGTATAGAAAATACAATGCACTTGTCAGTGTTTACACCGTTGGCGTCATCCCGCTCATTTGATATATGAGAAATAAAGAGTAAACTGAAACTGCTCAAAGGTTTTCCCTTGAATCATGCATCACTACTTGCTGCCAAAGGAAACAACTGGAAGTGTGTAATTACAACCACCAAACAAAAATTACAACCAAACGACAACAGTCCGCACGCAGCAGCAGTTGTGCTAAAATAACTGCGAATGTTTGCTTGGTGTGAATAAAACAAAGACAAAAGAGTATTTTTGTGGTGTTAGAGCAACTGAGCGAGTTTGGAAGAAAACCGCAAATACAATAATTCAATAATAGAGAGGATGTTATGTTGTTGCCTTAACACTAACGTGTTTGGACATTTGAGTGCATTTATGGTATGTTCTGGTATGGATTGCATGTTCGTATTTATATTGCATAATAATTGACTGTTGCACCCACGTCAGAAGCACACGAGCTGGGGTTAACTTAAGTATGATATACTATGACGATGATGGTCGTGGAACAAGGCTTGCTAAATTGTCGGTGAAGTATTCATCGTGTAAGGAGACTTTCATTCACAACTGTTTCATTCATTTGCACATTGCATTGTCTCGCCATTAGCTATAAGCAATTTAGTGTGAATCCACGCGTGTACGGTGAATGCAGTCTACAGTCCTTTCGTTTGGTTTAATCAAGTCCATTTTAGTATAAATTTTCACCCTCATCACTTCCCTCCATGCATAATGGAAATGTGTAGAGCACCAAAATAGATTTCCAAAATGGACATAACACTTCTGTGAATTTTACATGGAGAGAAAGATGACGCTAAAAATCTCGAGCAAAATTTCATGTTCGTACAAATTTTAAAGGAGTAACGAGATTCCCCTGACTCATTTAAATTTTCTTCGTTGTACTCCACGCATCTCTTCAATGTTGAATGCAGAGCCAAATCCTGCCCAGAATATTAAAAATATCTGTTTATAACTCTAACACTATTTCATATTATGGATACTTACTGCCAAGTCACTGCCTTGCCCATCGTCATCATCATCACCAATGCTTTATAATGTAGGGAATATAGGAAACATAATATCCTATTATACGAAAAGCTTGCAAGCGTTACATTCAAATTCTTCATGTACACCTTTGTGAGTCCATACACGGCGTGGATTCATGAACACATAAAAATGCATTCATATTTCGAACTCCCATGAATTACAGAGAGACCAAGATCATCTTTCATACCAGATCAGTGTAAGGTAGGCTTGTGTGTTCCAGTCATCCATTCCATTTCATCGTGTTACAGAGACAGGGAAACTGTGAGTTGCAACAGAAACAAACCATGCATTTTAGTAAAAAGAGCTGGCGAGATGAACAAAGCAACAACTACAGTTTTGGCTTCTCTACGTTATGCATGTACAATTTTGATCTGTTAGAAAACGAACCATCATCGGCTCCAACAATAAGCGGTTCAGGCCTCATATCCATCAACTACATAAGGTAATAATATGTCATTATCAAAGTAGGGTCAGACAGAATGCATACAAGTATGCATATGAATACACACACACACACACGTCCGATTTAGCTTATGTTTCAGACTTTTTTTGTGTGTGTATTTTCTAGGTCGAAAATAGTATTAACTCACGTGGAGACTGTCAGAGCAAAAGGGAAGCATGAGAGAGCAAAAAAAGTAAATTTAAAATAAAAAACCTTCATAAGACTCAGCCTCGAACAAATCTCATGTGCTGTAGATAAAAGAATCCCCCTTTCCTTTTCAAAAGACATTTTTTGTTACGTGTTTAAGTAGATGAGAGCCAGCCTATTTCGCAGCAAACAAATCTGGATAAAGGGAGGCAAATAAAAAGAGACTTTTTTGTGAAATGTTTTGTACGTGTGTATGTTATTTGTATAATTCACATTTAGACTTTTTAAAAACATTTACGCACATATATACATAATAGTATGCTGAAGCATTGATATAAGCATATAAGGCTCATCTTTTTTGGATGTGAGATTTTTCCAGAGCTGTTCGTATGGACATGAACGCTAAATTATCTACCACTTCTATCTTAATAGAAATTAGTAGGGAGCTTTGGTCAGTCTGTATAAAAAATGCTAATAGCGTAAGTGAATGTCACGATTGTCAGTTTCACTAGCATGGCTAAATTACTTTTCATGGGTAAACACTAAAATGAAATTTTCTTTTCATTCTACTTCTCTCGTATGTGCGTTTTATTCCCATTACAACTTTTTATGTATTTTTATGTAGCACAGTTTAAGTGGAGTAGGATAAAGCATGCATGGAAATGGCATTAGTCTGAAAACCGAATGAGATTTTTGTTGCATGATCCTTTAAGAGCAATTAGTAATTAGTAATTATCTAGGTATGTTTAGGAACCATGACCAGCAGCTGAGATTTACCTGATGCTACTGAAGTCTTATGTAATGTATGAAATGCATGCATGGAGATTATTAAGCCTTTTACACGAAAACAATAATATTTCATACAGAAAACTAATTGGTTTCACCCCTTCGTTTTTATAATTTCAAATGGAACAAAATATCAGTCTCTTTTTGCACAAGTTTATAGAATGGATGCTGACTTACAGAGATATCTAAGTTATTGGGTAGGCGTCATAATATTATTATACATGTCTTATTGCAATGCAATATATTCTAAGTCCATTAATGAGAAGAGTTTCGGGAACCTTTAAATTCTTTGAAAAGTAAAAAACACTAAAAAATTCTGTTAGATACGCATTCAGTTGTGGTACACAAATAATTTGTAAGTTGTTATGAAAATTCTTTATATCCAAAAATGCATACATAAAAACAATTTCGCAGTTGGCTTCAACTATGCATACTTTTCCCGTTGAGTTTTACAGATAGTAAATACGTCAAACGTTTGGAATTTGTAACTGTACTCCAACTGTTACTGTAACAAAACAGCAAGCACAGATAGTGCGTACTAATATTATGTATTTCCCATGGACCAAAAAATGCACGTAAAATATCTTGAGGATAGGATCCTTATCTCAGGTGAACTAAATACGTTGTGTCAATACATTTTTTTAGTATGTAAGCTTTTTGCTTCTCTCTGAACCAAAATGTAAACAAGATACCATAATAATCTTTATGATGTTCACTCAGCTTCACACGATCAAGGGATTTTATTGCCTTTTTTCATGATGTTTATTTACCAAATGAAAAATTCATCTCAACGTCATATCCCCATCATCATCATCATGATCCAGATCGTTAGCATATCGGTTGTGTTCCAAGAAGTTATGGCAAGAGAGCATACTTGTTCAAAAAAAACATTATAATATTAAATTATATTCATATATGCCTCCAATATAAGTTAGCGGCAATTCTTCACACGTTCCTTTGAAATATGTCATATTATGTGTGTAGTATTTGATGAATGCATACAGAATTGTAATATTTAACTTGAATTTTCATGTCAATGTCGTTATCCATGATATAGATTTGGAACCAGCTAAATTTACTACGATTTAATGTCACTTATAGCTTCAATATAATAATTATAATAGATGATGCTATTAAATGTGTACGATTGTATGATGCATTAAAAAGGAATTTGGTCTTGAAAGACTGTATATCGCCACATCACGTTTTTAGTGTAATTACTTCTCCTTATCCTCCATTACCTACTCTGTTGACTTATTGCACGAGAAATGATTAAAAATGGAGAACGTCATTTTATAAGTGTCTTCAAACTACGTAATGGCTCTCAGTTTCCATTCAGATTTATCCTGAATTCTATTGTGTAAGATAATCTGCTTCGTAATCTGATGTATGCTTTTTATTTATGTCTTTCAGTGAGCTACAGGGAAATAACTTGACAGTGATTCGACTGTCAGATTTCGCTGGTATGGGATCCCTTCGTGTCATGTAAGTGACTTCATTGTTTATAAATTCAATTTTTATCAATCTTCTTTTTCCCAACTCTTCTTTTCCTACTTGCAATACTACTACTGCATGTTTGTTCACTGTAAATTTATGATAATACACATGGCTTGGTCCAAGTCGTTGATATATTACTGTTATTGTGTAAAGATCACTTCAAGCCCAGCTTTCAAGCACACTTTACGATGTCGCTCCTGTTGTTGAAATGTTGATTGGTAGATCGGATGAAGAGCTTTTCTACGCTGTTTATATATATTGTGTCTTGAGCTGTATGGGTATAACTTAAAGAATTCTGTTCGAGAGGGATGTAGAATGAAAGTTGTTTTAGGCTGTTTATGTAAGTGCTTTAATACATATTTGTACCCGTAAAACATGTCGTATTTTACAAGGCCTTTCACAGAGTGAAACAGAATGATTTTAACTATTTGTTCGACAACGGCGATTTTCAGAAGAGAACGAGGCGAGGAGCAAGTTGTTTTCATGGCTTCTTTAATTTAACAAAATAACATGTATCTACTTTATATTTTCTTTAGTTGATGTATCTGACTGTTGTTACAGTTTGAATGAAGTTATACCTCTAAACATTCTACAGTTTTCAATGAAATACTACTTGAATAAGAAGTTACGAACGCTTGACTTTCATAGCTGTAACTTATGGTCAAACCTAACCATATTAGATGTTTAAACATCAGGGGCAACGTCTGTCGCTGCTTATTCGTACATGTTTATATGAACCACATTAAACAACTTTAGTCTGATAATAACTAACTAAAAACGGATGAATTGTTTGGGATAGATAACTCCAAAAGTTTTGTACCGAAGGACGCTTTGTCCCTGTACGTTTTGTATTGTTTTGCAAAAGCAAAGAATTATTCGTTAGCTCAAGGGCTTGAATCATATTATTTTAGTGTTCATTGTTGTACCCCATTAAAAGATTTCAATCCAACTGACAATACATAGAGATTACAATGATTTGAAGTAGGAAAGAAACATTTAATTTCGTAAGAAATCGGTTCTAACATGCCTCCACTTGGATAAAGTAGGCATTTATACACTTTGTATATAAACCACTAACTTGTTAGCTTTAACAGACAGAGCGGCGAACATCATAAAACTAAAAGGAAAATTTGGCACAAACCAAGTTGCTAGTTAGTTTGTAGAATATAAAAAGTTATTATGATGTATGACTTACATATATTAACATAGTATTATAGTCAGCAGCAGTACAGCAATACATATGTAATGATAATACTTAATGTTCATCAGTGCTTATTAAATATTAAAACTGTCATTCCAAGTGCATAGTGCAGACTTTGCTTGCTTCTCCATGGGTGAAATTAACAATGAACACTACAATTCACCAGTGATCTTGCCGACTAAAATGTGCTCCAACTTTGTTCAACGTTGATATAGATACATGAAAAATTATAATAACGAACTTGTGACTTTAATGAAAGTCATGCACTTTTTCTCAAGACTTAATAACAAGGCAATGTGCCACGTTTCTCATACAACCACGCATTGGGAGTATACTAAATGCAATGCGGCGACTTCCACATGCATACATACTTTTGTACAATGTATTTGTTCCAAATATGTATTATACAATGCTGCCATTTTATGGACATAAATGAATATGACTTGTATGTTACCAGTATAACTACGTGCTTTCTTAACAGCTTCTTTAGCCCATGATGTTATACGTTATTTTCATGCCGTTTCTAGCTCATCTGAAGTAAGTTAGATGAGATCCCTTGTTATTATTACCTAAAGAAGAACAACTACAGAAAACAAAATCAGTGCTGTATGGACTTTTAGTTGGCTTACGTAGTATGTTTATTCTGTACACAATATAATATGCACTTTTACTATTTCTAATAATGACTAACTAGCTATACAATACATACGCATGTGGTGTTTATATAGTAGTGCATAATAAACTTCTGAAACTCCTGCTTTTCCTTTCACTCAAACTGTAAATGTGATTTGCCGAAAGCGACGTGAACTTAAGAAACTTTTGATTGAATTAACTTGCAGACAATTGTCGGATAACGAGATCCACACCATCGAGAAGGGTTCCTTTCAAGATTTGGCCTCGCTGGAGAGAATGTAAGTGAAAAAAAAATTGAAACCGCATTCCGAAAGCCTTTTTTCTGTCTCTCTATTTCCTTACTCATATCTACATAGCACTACAGAACTCACTTGTTCAACTCACTTTTTTCTCGTGTAATAGATCGTATTGTAGCTTCTTTGTGAAAACCCCATCTAGCCTTCTATTGTGTTTCGTGCATACCTTAAACGATTCGAAAAATAAGCTTTTGATGATGAAACTGTTATTATTCTGTGTATACCATTGCATTCCTTGCACCATGCATTACATTAGCTATGTACTAGTATTGAAGTCCTCACGCACATTCTCTCACACACATTTACAGCAACAGTGATGGTAAAGTTGCATATAGATATATGTGTATTTACATGCGTACAATATTATGATGAAATCGGAGACTCGATTGTGATGTAAGTGATTTAAGACCTTCGTAGGACATTCTGCGCTTCACAAGCTTTAAAAAATGCCTAGGCAAGCCGCTTGTTGAATTCAGTGTGATTGTTGGAAATGGATGCTGTGTGTCTGTTTCATGGGGAAAATATACTTTGAGTCAACTTACGTTTTCTTCCTTATTACAACTCACACAATAGCAACATGTATCAAATCAAAATACATAAAATGAGAAAGACAAGGGAAGTAGCCGATGCGATAGTGTGTATATTTGATTCAACTACTTTTCAGGGTTTGTAAATGAGAATGAACGCAAATAGAAAGATGCTACCAGTACTTTTAACCCTATCTACTCCACATCGAATTGTTTGTGAGTTACACGCATGTAGTTTTCTAAGTTCTCGGACCGTTTGTCAAACAAGCTTAGTTTGTCACTTGGACAAAAGCTGGTAAATAGTGTTGCTTATAAATTCAGATTTAGTCAGTCAGATTCAGATGCTACAACCAAGACCACCTTATTTTCCCTGGATCATGTTACATCTTCTGTGATGCGGGCACCCTACCATTGCGTTATTAGTAACAAAGAAAGTTTCATGTTTGCACTCTTCAAAACATTCTTAGCTTTAAACAGAGGGAAAGAGTAAACCAAGTTAGTATGGCAATGTTTGTAAAATGCTTAGGGAGAATTCATTTTTTTTCAAGCTGACTCAACCATCTTAGAAGAATGCGTAGGGAAAGATATTTTTTTAAAAGTCTTTGACAATTTTGACAATGCTAGCTACTGGTTTACTAATTTACGCACTTTCACTTCTGTTAGAAGGAAAAAATGCGTTGTTTCTCAGGCACGCGTTCTTCAGTCTGTACTACCATGTATGTAATCTTGATCTTTTCCCTTCCCACAGCTGAATCGGCTCGTTTTCCTTACAAGTTCTGAAGCCCTGATATAAACCCACAAAATATGAAGCTCCTTTGCTGACGTTGATGTTGTATCATATTTATTAAAGTATGGTCATTGTGATTTTATCTGTAGAAAGAAAGCAGCTGATTTCAAGTACATGTCATAAATGTTATCTTCAGCCTCTTGTACGGATCCATTCTCCAGCTTTCTTTTGCATTTCATAACTTTACACAAGATACAGATGAAAAACAATGATTTGCTTTCTCTTTCTCTTCGATTAAAAGATAGGGCACACACAGCAATGACATGTTTGCATGCGGGCTTAAAACTGGGTAATGTACATATGTACATGTATGTATGCACATATAGAGAAAATATGTGAAAACTCGTAAAACTCCCCAAAATTGCATCACATCCATGAAATAACAGATATACATATCTACAGCCAGAATCACCAACAATGCTGAATTCTCTAAAAAGTATCAAGTCCATACATCACATCCCAACCCACTCTTTATGTTATACAAGAACATTTCATATCAGGAAAAGGCAGTTTGAGCCAACATTATTAAAAACAGTCAGTTATAATAAACTCTCCCGACAGGAACGACAATGATGGCACTACAACAGATTTTTTTTCTTTTTGGATGGCATGGTGTCAAGTGGAACCTTGCTCAAGAGAAAACGATCATCATCCTCGTCGTCAAAAGAACTTGGGTGGTGTTGGGATGCATAGTGGTGGGCTGTGCTATTTGAATGCATGAATGAAGTCAGGAAAGATATGAGAAATCAGGATGGCTGTCCATACAAAAAATATTTATGATGTAGTGTGTATAAGTTCATTTAATGTCGCTACTGACTCTTAGAAAGCCAGCAAAAACAACAACACAAGTTTAGAGAGAGAGAGAGCAGCCAAGCCAGGAAGCTCAAGACAAGTTTGCGCTCTGCTCTTCTTTCTCCTTTTCCTATCATCCTTTTACTGTTTCCTCTTTTCCTTTCACCGCATCCGTATTACAACTCTCTGACCGGTATAGGTATGTCATGGTATGGCATAGGGTTGGGTGGCATTGTCCAGAAGTAAAGTGGGAAACAAATGTGTGCATGGCCGCACTTCCCGCACATGTTGATACGTACGCCGACCGACATACATATGAAGAGTTGAGTGCATTAGACTATTTTTAGATGGTTTTATCGGACCTTACACCGAAACACATTATATTCAGTTGTGAAAACACCATGACATCATGCCTCATGCATTTTACTGTTACTGCTCCTTTCTACAGACTTAGATGAGATAGAAGCCATTTTCAACCTGGATCTTTTGCAGACATAATCTTGAACGCGTATCCGTTGAGAATTTCCGTCTTTCTTTTGTCGTCAGTGGAGAAAGATATAAATATGTATTTTTATTTTTTAAAGTATAAAAGCCTTTCTTTACAAAGACATGCATACATTTTTTTCGATGAAGGCAGCAAACAGTGTTAGATGAAATCAAAGCGACAATACATAAGCCAAGTCAAGCAAGGTGAAATTGGTCCTTTGCTATCACTATTTTTTTGCATGGTAAAAAATTCCTGTTTTGTATCCCACTCGACCTCCAGTCATAAGAAGCAGCAAGTCTCTTTTTGTGTTTACAATCAATGCCTGGTTTGTTATGGTTTCTTTGGACGAGACAGGGTATAAAGTACAAGTCAGAAAATGACCCACGGCATTTTTATTCCTTTAGTATGCAGGCCTCTTCTTTCCTTTTTTTAACCTTCTTCGACGTATGATATACTAGACGTCATAACACAACTCACTTCCACCTCTATCGCACCGTTGCCGCTCCTTTGATACTATTTCATGCTATCTTTATCCCCGGAACAGAAAACAGGAACAGTGTGAAGGCTTAAAAGCATACAATTTTTTATATTGATAATAAAGTGAAGCACATAGGGTGCCATAGTAGAAAGGAAATTTTCGAGTACGTTTACATTTTCATACATTCTTCTTCATCCACCGTGTGTGTGTGTTGTTCAGTTGAGAGGAATTTACCATTCTGCCATTATCACCACGTGATCATCTAAGCTTAAACTTGGCTTTATGTTTTACTGTACTTGGTACTTAATTTAAGGCCGCTAGTAAAAGCAACTGGAGCAAATCCACCACTTCTGACTATCCACTGACTGAGAGAACTGAAAAAGGATGCTATTTTTGTAAACCTCTTTCATACATATATGAACTACTCATATGAGTATTTTTGTTGCATTTGTATGAATCACGGGAATGTAGATTTTTAATGCGGGACCGTTGTAGTCTTTGTGGAGTGGCAGTTAATATAGTATGGTGTGCTGGTGATGGCAGTAAAATTGCAATATCTTGTGACACTCTGCTCTGTACTGGTGGCATATTATTACTCTACTTAATAGTAGTAACTACTGCGGAAGGACACACGCACAATTATTAGCATTGCATTCACAAACCAAACAAACTACTACATAATGTTATATTACATTGCCTATTATCTCTGAGATCCTATATAATATTGGGCTATCTCCGTTTCCCTTTCCCTTCTTGGAAACCTTTATGTTTGATGGGGAGTAACCATAACATATAAGAATATAATTGGCTTGCTTTGGCTGGAGCTGGTAGAATGTGGTGGTAACGGTGAACAAAAAAGTGAGCATGTATTGTCACTTGAGGGCCAGAAGACATAAAGACCAAGTTAGAAATAAAGTGTGGACTACTGTCTCGGGACACATAACGGAGAAGGCAAAGTGCTTAACTATTCCTTTTTCCATGCTGTTGATAGTGGACCCAGAGAGAAAAATTGCATTGCATTTATCTTTCGAGGTAATAGCAAAATGTTCATTTTGTCATTGGCCCTCTCTTCTTTTTATGTCATGCACATCATAATATATATAGAAATATGTATGAAATGTGTAGCTTTTTACTGATTCCGAGCGACAAGATTACTCTGAGAGCTAGAGTAAAGGTACATAAGATGATAGAGTTGAGTGATGTTCGGATTGGAGACTTAACGTACGGAATATTATATAATACTTTTCTGCTTCTGTTTCCTATAACTTTACTCCCTATATTGCCATCACACACAGTAGGATTTGTTCTAGAGTGCGATATACAAAAGCTTCAAGCGAGGAGGTTAACTTCCTCCATGTAAGAGCTGTTAAGTTATGGCGTGGTGTTGAGTGAGCGAGAATAATGTGTAAGTGCGGAAAAGAGGGGATGAGAAATGAACATGTACAACATACCTTTTTGTCCTCATTATTGCTCGTATGCTTATATGTGAACTATTATTATGTAGAACGCATGGGAAACGTCAATTTATTGTAATTACTATAATATACTTATATGCGTGCGTAAACTTTGTCACTTTCATCCCATCATTGACAGCCTAAGTAGGATAAGACAATTATACAGCGATGCGATTTTGGAAGAATGAAACAGTCATTAGTTGCGGCTGAACTAAGATGTTTCTCCAAGTATGAAACTTGAACTACTCTCTACGAATTAAGAATACTTCTTCACGATTTTCTTTCTCCATCGCCCGAGGAATTTAGAGAGCTTATAGTAAAGTATATCAATAATTCAATGATAACAATAATAACAATAACAATAATAATAGTAATAACAAAGGAAAGCTATGTGAAGTTCGGGTGAAAAATGTGCCTACAAGAAAGTACGTACAGTTATACGTTCACAAAGCCCAAGCTTTTCTATAATTTCTGTGTGACTGTCCTCATCCACCAAAGTTGAGTCTTATATAGCTGGTAATAATAATCCCTTATAAAAATATCATCCATGCGAGTAAGAGTTAGAGCAAAAACTTCACCCAACATCAAATTATTATATCGCCCTTTCAAATCGATGAAAACTTTAATATCTTTACTTTTTGCTATGATTTCAGATGAGTTGGCAGAAAATTCCCTCATTTACTTCCTGTGCCTTTTGTACTCTCTCTCCTTTCTTTCATTTTGTTTCTTGTCCTTTTTATTTCCTCTCTGTCTCTCAGGCGACTTCTTTGGTGGACAAAAAGCATATTGAGTTTATAGCTGTTTTTCTTGCAGTCTAAGAGAGTTGAAACCATCATCCCACTAGATCACTATTTAGTCTTGCACGAGTCGGGCAGACTTCTTTTGAGCTACATGATCGTCGTAACATGGGGAAAACTACTGTGTATGCTGGTGTAGTATAAAATGATGGCTCATCTGAAAAGAGAATAAGTTAAGTGAGTTTTCTGTAGGGTGACGTGGTGCTGTTAGGACTCTGTCCTTTGTAACCACTGCTGAGTGGATGCCAAACTTAGTTTCGTATATCTGTATTCCTACTAAATGCCACTCGCTGCATATATACCAAGAGCCATGGTCAGTTGGTCGCATAAAGATCAAACGAGTTCCAAGAAATCGACCACGAAACTTGAAGAATTCAAACGGTTACTATTACCATGGTGGAAGGATAAAAAAAAGGTCCAGAGAGAGAGAGAGAGAGAGAGAGAGAGAGAGAGAGATAGGGAGTGGGTTGCTTCTATTATTTAACTACCTAAGTTAAAGTCTTGTCTACAATCCAAAAACAATTTCCCTTATTTCCTTTACACTTTAGCAAGAAGTACAAGTGAGTGACTATCTCACTACAAGATTTAACATTTTTGCTCAGAATGATAATGATGAAGTGGTAAACTAAACTGTATAGGATCCCAAATTGTCTACTGGCGAGTAACAGGCGATGCATGAAAATTTTCAGAGTTCTGCCCAACAGCTTAAACCAATACGTACATACATTCATGTATCGACACGGAGAGAGTTTCAATTTGTCTTCAATTTTTAAAGGTTAAAGGTAGCTTTATATATTTTTGTATCTGCTACATCATGCAAATCGCTTGGTTCTTGAATCTGTCGTCAAGAAGCATTAAGGTAGACAAGTATAAACAGATCAAGTATATCAGAGATTTGAACTCTCTCTGACAAGTTGAGAATTTTTTATGAGTACATTAGCTCTAAACAAGCAATTACTGTGTATTGGCCGAACATAATATTTTATTGTCAATGAAAAACACGCATAATGAACGAAATCTTATCCATTGTGACTGTACATCTACAACAGTTCTAATCACTGCCATTCTATCGATTCAAAATTCAATTAACGATTCCAAGTGCAGAGTAATTGACCTATTTAAAATGACTATACTTAGCATACTGTGAGTTAAATAACGTCTTAAGAATCATGCCATTTGTGTAAGGTTCCTCTCAGTTTTTCTCTTTAAAGCGTGCTGTTATACAAGCAGCTCACTTCACCACTACTGGCCATATACCAAGAATCGATTTATGCTTCAAGACCACTTTTGGGCTAAGCTCGAGTATTAGTTTATGCTCATTTCTGTACAAGTGCCTTGTTAATTAGCTAAAGTTAACAAAAGTAAAAGTTTACACCTTTACTACTTCCCCACAACATTATTTGCATCTTATGTGAAATGTTACCTTTCCTATTATGGTTTTTTAAGACCTAATGTTCTGTGGTGCTTGCAGCATATGTATGTGTATAAAAAGTTGAGGATCAAGATGAAAGGAAAAAGAATGAATCTTCATTCGAAATTCCAGTGTATGAGCTCTGCACAGTAATTACAAAACTGTTGCAAGTTGTTACACTTCTGTCTCTCCCTCCCAACTATACGCAAGGAAATGATGCACTTGTTGAAAACTAAACAAAACCACACACAGTAACTAGAAGCAAAAGAGTGGTATGGTGGCTACAACGTTAAAAAACTATTTGAAACAGCTAGAGTATTTAGGGCACTACCGCTTTTCCAACTAAACTTGTATTATGTATAGTTTTGTAATAATAATAAGATGTTCTTAATACTATTTGGGGGTAGTTGTAGCAGACCATGAGAGATATAGATAGTAAAGAAACAAGTTAGAGAAGGAAGGGCTCTTCGGGATTAAAATAAAATATTTTTAAGGAGTTTAACAAAGAAATTACTTCTCCCTCATGTATTTCTTCACCGCCTCGCCTCCCTTGTTATGAAGAAGAACAAACAGGAATCAGAGACAGACAGATAGAAGTGAAGCAGTAGGAAACCCAGTGTCCCTGACTGTCTAAAGACAGTTTCAGCTTTAATTTTGTATAACACCAGTTTTAAACGATATGACACAATGATTCCATTCAATGCGTTACGCTGCATTCCAGAGCGTAATGCGTGTCTATCTAAATACATACCTCATTGCATTGTAGTGTATAATGTCAAGGAGAATGCGTCTTCTCACTAGCACTGATTTCTCATCTGAAGGCAACAACATTGGCAGTGACGGAGTGACTTTTCTCTCCTTTTCTTATAAAAAACAGTAAATACCCTGTCTGCTCAACTCAAAATATTCATAAAAACCCAGTACTCATTTCAAATGTTGTGTGTGATTATCAGAGTAAATTGATGAGTGTTAATAATCCTCCACCATTTACAATTCTCTCTTCTCTCTCATGCCATGCCGTTTACTTTAGAAGCTTCTGTGTGAAATGTAAAACACGGCATGCCGACCTGATGTAGATTTTTTATGATTATTTTGAATTCTTACAAGTAGATGGATGTAACAATATGCACGTTTGTAAAGTAATGTATGTACATTATGTATGTCTATTAGGATGGATGAATGGTGGCTTCAAAGCTTATGACTATGGTAGCGGTGTGAAATGAAAAAGAGAATTTGAATAAGAGATTAAGAAGCCAAGCACAAGCTGAGTGTACTGACAGTTAAGTAAAGAGAAACGTTGGAGCATCAAACGTAGCTCACACAACAGTGCAATATATATATAGTGTGCAGTAGTTGTGATAATAATGAGCAGGAGTAGTAATAACGGGATGGAGGAACAAGTCGGATTTTAATCCTTTCACAATGGTTTGTCGATGAAGATTGCATCACCAGGAAGAGTTTACGTAAAATGGAGAAGGGAGACGGAGTTACAAATACGTATTATATAACGCCTTGTGAGAATGCATTGTATAAGTAAACATTGTATTCCCAAGCTTGCATTTTATATGACTTCAGTCTGGCGATGCAATGATGATGGTAGAAGAGCTTTAATTACCATAGTCAAGTCCTTCTTCTTACAGAAAATCCTATTTCATCATCATCACCTTATATTATTACCCCAAGTTTTATAATATACTTAGTACTTTATTTATTTTCCCTGTGTATTTGCTAAGCATTGTCTTGAAATCAGTTTTGGGAATATACAACATTATTACGCTGAGCTAAATGGACTTTTAAAATGTAATTACTAATTATTCAAGAGCCAAAAATGAATGAGAAAGTTTGGAGATGAAGCGTGAGCGAGGAAAAAGACGTAATCTATAGAATTCATGTTAGGAATCCAGAGAGAATCCCATTTTACAGTAAATAGTTATTACCTACCCTACGCATACATTTATTTTCTTGGATGAATTGTGGGCTCCTGTTTTCTTCCTGAGACCACAAATCTTCGTCTTGAAGAGCAATTTTAGAGATATAATACAAGCGATTACCACGAGAGTGTAACAATCAGAACGAAAAGGCAATAGCTTTTTTCTCCATTTTTTTATATGTATACACGATGAGAAGTTTTGCCGGAGGATATCAAAATAAAAAAAAGCTCTACATGGAAGCAGTAGTTGGTAGTATGGCCCCAAATTTGTACTTTGGTCGATGATGTTATGTGAGCTAGTAGAAGTGATGTCGATGCCACGAAATGCAATACGGCTTCTGTCGCCATTGTGTCTTCTTTTATCTCTCCTTTCGCCTTCCAAGCCACTCTCATAGTAAATATGATGCATTCAAAGAACAACAGTAGACAACTTGGTTCAACTTCTTTATACCCCTAATACCTAACGCACTCATGTTATACATACGAGATAACTCGTGATAAAAAAAATTCCTGACATTTTAGATTCAGAAAATCTAATAGTTTTTCAATGAATACGGTACCAGCTTTAAAGCTGCCAGGCTGAATTTTCCATCATTATTGTTAAGCTTCAAAAAATTTATATTCAGTCCTTAGCTTCTTCGCTAGGATGAGAATTTCGTGGTTCGTTATTACGAAGGAGGTGACGCATATGTATATCTACACCTAACTAAAGCCAACCTCAAAATATACAGTTTTCTCTGTTTTAAGTTTATAGCAATATCAATTGCGTGCATATATGTATGTATGTATGTAAATACAGAATAACTTTTAAGTCTTAAATATAATATAATATACAAAAGTCTTTCTTGCTGCTTAAACTTCTAGTTTCCTTCTGTTCCATGGCAGAGAAATTAGAGTCGAAAGAAAAAGTACACGTAATACTGAAATATTATGTTCTTTACCAAGATTGGTATTTAGTAGTGGTGATAAGCTGTAATTCCCAACATCATTTCAGCGGTACATGAAGGCACAGCCGGTAGCAAATGCATATATTACTACCGCTGTTATGTGTATGCTTTTTTATCTCTACTCAACTGTAGAAGCTTAATCCATTGTTTATTATTGCCTTGTGCTTAATAATGTCTACTTTGAACGTGCACCGAGTAAATCTTAAGTTTCAAGAGGAAAACTTTTATATATGCGTCTCTCTTTTTTACTCTTTCTGACGAGAATTGCACCATAGTTAAATAGAAGAAGATTCATAGCAAAGAACGAAACGCAAAGGATACGGAAGAGTTGGATATGCATGGTAAATCAAGATGATGATGATGATGTTTGGTACAATGTATGTTTTTACAAATAGCTCTAGGTCATTTTCCATCAAAGAACTTTTTCAAGGTGTGGCAACACTGCTTTTTGGCTCAATTAATTTTTTGATATGAAAATTCAGTGGAGATCAAGTGTGCATGCGATGTATATAAAAACGGGCACACACACAGAGGCATATTTTCCACTAAGGAATGAGACAAGTGCGGATTCCCTAAAAAGCCAGTTGCTATCATTATTATAGGTCCTATTGTTGAGAATTGCTGTTCTCTATAAATATGCATACATAGTGTATCTGCGGTGGCAGTAGTTAGTATTAACATTGTGTATTTTTTGTTGTCTAGATGTAAACATGCACCGTCGACGTAGTAGCCATGGGCAAAAAAAGACTGAGCACCTTAAAATTATATACAACGAAAATCCAAAATAGAAGGAGAAAAAAACGAGAGACTCAAGAAATGATCAAATGAATATAAGAATGCGTATAAAATCTCTCTCTCTGTCTTGAATTTTGTCCATAACGCTTTCTAACTCTTATCTTTCCGATCTGTACGTTAAGCGAAACTTGATATGTACGGCAACATTTTTAAGCCAACACAAAACGCCCCGTATTTTCAAACTTTTTACAATGTATGTATACATTACAAAATACAAGTGACATATGAATGTTTCTTAATATTTTAATGCCTTTCTTTAAAAGATTCTGGGCTTTGCTTTTCTGAATAGATCAGTGTGCTTTCTGATAAAGTGTGCTCAGTGTTTAAAACTATGTCGGTTTCCTAAGGATTACTGTTAATTAAGAAAATTGGATTTTTCCTTGTTTATTTAGCATGCGTCAAAACCTTGCAAAGAATTCTTAATGTATTGAAAATTTATACAAGCTTAGATAATTGACTAACCTCTACTCAGGAAAGCTTGCGGTACATGTTGCTATTTGGCACAACATGTTGAATGTAAAGTGTCGGCTAATCAACATAGATGTACATGTATGGATAAGGAGCAAAAAAAAACAGTAATTACAACAGGTGTAAGCAATTATTTCACTTTTGTTCCAATTAATTAAAAATGTAAAGGAATCAAATCTTTCAAAGGTAACAAAAACGCATTAATCATTAGAAAGAGTATGCAAAACCTAATCGTATGGGGTGAACACGCATAAAGCATTAAAGTTCTCTCACTCAGTAATCGAGCGAGCATTTGTTTGCACATTTACTTCATCCTTCAAAACATAATGCTTGAATATAAGCTTACTTGAAGTGCTTACACAAAGTTGATTGATTGCAATGAAATTGTGATTAGTAGTCAATTCAAGTGAAAAGGTGAAACCATATTATGATGTATAATTTGCCAACAGCTCAAAATCTCTTGATTGATTGGATATACCCTTTCTATTCCATCTCGTTTATTATCGTTGAGCTTTCATAATGATGATCGGTATCAAGAAATATTTGAGGTTGATCAATAAACAAAAGTTTACTACTGACGTGCTGACCAGATCACATATCATTCCAGCCGTCATGATCATCATCATTATTTTTATTTTGTTGCAGATTTCAACATTTTCCTTTTTATTATGGTCAACAAAGACAGTTTGTCTTCACTTAACTTTTTCTGAAACGAGTTCAGAAAACACTAAAACAAGTTCAATCTTCCATCAAACATAAGTATATTTTTTGCATAATAAACATATATTCTAATAAAATCTTAAACCTAATAATTTCTGTAGACTCTTTCAAGTTTGGTATATATAAGTTAGTATCAACAATAAATCTCCGAACGGTACAGTACACATTAAACATCAGTAAGACATGAGAAGCTTATCACGGTTATTGAATTTCAAGCAGCGTTATTAACTTTCATAATATGTTGTGGATATACGTGCATACAAATGTTCATAAACTGAATCAGTCAATCAGGATTCTCCGAATTGTAATGCAAAAACTCTACATAATTTACTGTATAACATCTGTATGAGATTTGGACATGTATGTTAATACAAATCGTTACTAATGTACAATATATTACCAAGTCCAGACTGTAATATTATGTAATCTATGAGAAACTACGTTATAAAAGTTTTTCTCCTTAATCTCAAATCATCTTATGTCAAATCACGGATTGTCCTCCATTCTACAACTTTAATAGGGTAGGTATGGAAAGTAGGGAAAGTCTGTTGTAGTATTGAACCAGAGTACGCACATTCTCCACTGTACAAATGAGAAGACTTTGTATTCATGATTTTACGTCACCCTCTTTCCCTTCTTTCTACCAACCTATTATTCCTTCTCAATCTAAATTTCTCCGAGAGAGAGTTTCTGTAGTGTGATTACACTCATGCATGCACGCATATACACAAGAATGGTACGTGGGAGAGCATAGAAGAAGAAGGCTCGATTGAGTAATGAAACTACACTGAGTGAGCAAACTCGTCTTGGGAATAATAATGAACGCATTCAACAGGAGGGCTGACAGTGATATTTATTGATGATTCCCATGGAGTAGAGCGACTCCAAGAATTCGTCACCAGCCTAGACATATATAGCATGCAGAGAATATTATATACAAAACATACATATAAAATACTAGGTTGCATCCCTTCTTCTTGAAAAATCTTTTGTGTAAGTGGTTTACCAAAGATGAGCATTGTGCAGTAGTTGTTCATTGTATGTTTTCAGTATGTTGAGTTTGTGTATTTTTATGGTGGAATCATCACTGGATGATATTTTTATTACTGTGAAGCCAATTCAAATAAACGTAATAGGCTGTACGTATTTTATATTGAGGTGGTGATATAAACGTAATAGTAGCTGTTTGAAAATCAGCTCGTCTTCTGAAACTTTAGTTGATGTGATCATAAAAGTTTAATGCTGAATTATAGGATTACCACGAGTAATTCTCACGATCATGGAATTACTACTGTTTTTGGTGACGCTGCCAGTATCAGTCTTACAACACCACCCCTTTCCTCATCACAACCCCTATGGAAAGATGTATGACAATGAGTGAAGCACTTACTCATATTGCAAATGATTCATGGTAGGATTTAATAACTTAAAACCATATTTCCTCTTCCGGGGAGTTCTAGGTTTTCCTTGAGGGTTTAATACAATTATTGACTTTCATTCAGATGCGAAATACAAACCGGAATCGGTTTACACAAACAAATGCCTTTGTTGTATGAAGTTAAAATTAGAAATTGGTGATTTTCTCTACAGATTTAAACAACTATTTGCATACGCTTACGAAAACAAAATTTGTATTTAGGTTAAAAAAATTACAATGATTTTCAAAGAACGCCAACTTTCTCTATTCACCATTTTCCTAAAAAAACTGAACAACGAGAATCCTTTTCATGATTACCAAGGGTGCAAATGGAACTTATTCTTTCGTCACGGTGAAATGTTTGCAAGGAATGTGTGTATACCATTAAGTTGGGAAGCAGGAAAAAAACACCGCTCTATTATTTTCCACATTACGAAATGAATACTGAAAGTATATTCCTACATAAATATGCAAGAACCATAGAATGTATAATCTTCCGCCAGCCCTCCTTATAAAAGTTAACAATGGAAGGAGAGCGTCATCTCATTAATGAAAAAAATATTTGGGATCATCTTGTGTAGCACGCGGGTGTAACGAGTGTATGTAATGCAATGCAACGTAAGGTTAAGGCTATAAATTCCCCTAGTTCATGTTCCAATGTTTCTGCATATTTCCTTTTCGCCTCTCTTCCTTCACCTCCATTCTCTTTCACCCAGCTTCCCCCTTTTCCTTCTTTCTTTCTGCAGAATCTCTATTACTCTCTCTCTCTGATTCTCTTCTACCACTTCCACTTTACTACTACCACCATCACTTCTGAACACACTAGGTCCGACTTATTTTTCTATGCCTCATCATCATGATCATGATCATCACCGCACCGTCTCTTCCTTGCCAAGACAAGTCCTTTCAGTCATATAGTTATTAAGTAGGTATAATGTACATATATTGTGTCTTTAAAAACATAGACTATGGTGCGTACTTCCCTATTCATTCCTTTATCCATTGTGTGCCTAAAAATATTTATGCGTTTTAAGTATACATATAAAAGTAGTTGTTCGCCAGAGTCTACTTCCTAAATTGCGCTTTTGTTGCAGAAGAATATTAGTTTATTTTTTGTCTTTGAATCTATACTCACAGAATCCAACCGGCTTTTGAATTTACTACCTTCACATAAAATCTTATAGTAGACGAATTTCAATAATAATCATAATAATAGAAAGAAAGAAAAGCACACGGAGTCGTTAACTTTTTCAACTTTGGATGAAAGTACTCTTTAAGTAAGCTTTAATCGGCCCATACCGTGTTGTGTTCTTTAGGAGAGACACTAGTGCTCTCTCTCTAACTTCCTCCTCATCCACCTGCCTTCGTTTTTGTACATTCTGCTAGCTGTAACTCGTTAGTCTATTATTATATTATTACAAATGCTTATAGATTTTAAGTTAGTTCAGAAATGATGGGACCAAACTCGTATACATACATATATGTACATGCCTACATCCTATCCCATATATCCCATGGTTTCTTTTTAACATTTGTAAATGTGGAGGAGGACAAGAAAAGACTGCTCACCGGAAATCGAGCAAGGCCAAAAACTCGACTGGTGAACTATGCACCAAATACTATTCTTTGAAGTGAAGAGATTTATACGTTCATATTTCAATTTCTAAGAGAATGTAGAATTTCATGCGTAGAATGTAGAAACATAGCAGTTTTTAGTATGTTTTCTATTTTTCCTCGCCACTAGACCACTCTACGATGATAGTATTCACATACACCCCTTCATTTCCGAAAACAGTGTAACTAGATCTTTTGTTAAATTACTTCGATCTACTACTGTTTTTCAATTGAATATGGAGAAAGCGAAAGTATAACTTTAAACCCTTGTTCCTGTTCTTGGTAATATACTATCTCAGTGATTTCTAGAACGCTCATGTTGCCTATTCTACTGGCTAAAGATTTAGATTGCTCTTTCTTATTAAGTCTAAAAACAAAATTTTGCTTGTACTTATCCAAGCTTCTATATTATGCATAACTTGCTTTTTCTGTGGCCTTGTATTCATGCTCTTTAACAAGAATAGAACGTTATTTATTACAGTGTAAAACAATGAAGTGGGAGGAAGCAAAACAATGTGAGCACACACGACAAGTTTTTGTCGTTGTTGAGAAGAGCTAATTTAAAATTTGCCTATTGAAAAAGGAAACCGGAGGAAGGATGGAATTACTATCAAATTAGATGAAGGTACACACATAAAAAGCTAAAGCAGTAATAATAGGATGGGCCATGGAGTAAGCACGCTTGTACTACTGCTTCTAGTTCAGTTTTTTAAAGTGGAATCACTTGTTTTACAGGAAAATCGTTGTAAAATTTAGATGAGTACAAAATAGGACGTGTTTCATCAGCCTGTGTGTTACAGGGGACGATGATGTTGATGCAGTAATAATATTATGACTTCATATCATTTCCAGTGATTCACTCACTACAGCCCGGAATTGAATATTTACATTTAGTAACTGATACTGAGAGTGAGTACGAGAGAGTGGCTTTTTATTACTGGTATTAACAGTAGTAAGTTACTACGTACTTGTCCCGACACAAAAACCTTACCTCTTCCTTTTCTTGTATCGTATAGAGGGACTCTGGAAACTTCATCAACTTCAGAACGCACACACACGTTCTCTCAAGAGTACACAATGGAGAATTCACGCAATGCTTCGTCTTCTGTTTCTGTCACATTTCTGTTTCAGATATCATATCGTCGTGTCGTTGGTTATTACTCCAGCTTATATTACACATTTTCACATGGAGACACGGTTTTGTATTGTGCTTTCATAAATGAAAAATAATGTGGAAATTATAAGCTACCTTTTCAAGTGTTTTCCTCCATCAAACCTTCTCGGTTTTACTATGATGATGGCAGTAATTGGCCACTCTTAGAGTATAATTTCCTCTCATAACTCATGCATGACTGAGTTCTAACTTCCTGTCCTCCAGTCTGTATGGATAGCTAGTTATGAAGTATAGGTCTCTCTTTGTTCCATGAAATCAAGAAGCCTCATGTTTATTATATGAGAGATTACAAATATGACTAAAAGTCTCCCATGATTATTATTATATTAAAATAGCTTTCTGCTCTTACTCTTACATCAAGCATCATTTTCAAAATTCTTTCTTCATTAGCTGAGAAAGTAGATTGCTGACGTTTTACAGTTTTTTTCATTGCTCTGATTGCAACGTTTATCTTGCTCAAGTTGCAGAGAATCATTAGCTCATCATCAGGAGATTACATAACATACATGTCCAATTCTATTAAGACAAAACTTTAGCTATGATAATGGGACTATTAACAATTTACAATTTTTACGTTACTTTTTTGGGGTAATAAACTGAAATTACGGATATTATAAAAATATGACATATTCAAGACATACGCTACCATGGTGCATGACAACATCATCGTCTGGGGAATAGTTTTTGTTCTAATTTTAGCTTATTGCGTTTTATTAAGAAAATAACATGGACGTCTATAATTTTAATGCTTTTTTCAATCATGGCAAATCTATGCATCTAGATTGCAATGAGGACACCGACACAACCAGATACATAGCATGCAATGGGAATTGAGGATTGAGGGCAACGGTTAATTTAAATACACGGAAAGCGGAAAAGTTGAGAAAAATGACATATCTGTTATTTTGAGACACTCTGGTATACTATGCTTTGTTGTTTAGTTGACAGCTGAGTCCATTTCACTCTTTTGATAGTTCTTTATATAGACTTTATGAAAGAATTTCTTTGAGCGTTTGACATCGGACGACATAACAAATCATTTGGAAAGTATTAAAACATCACATGCATGAAAGTAGGGAGGAGAAAGTACAGAGCACTGAAACTAGATTGTAATGAAGTGTGTGTGGAGAATTAATAAGTAATGATTTTCGTATATTTTGCATAAATGAATATTTAATTTAAATTGACCCCAGCGTAGTAACAAACTAAAAGTTAAATAAACAATCTCATTCTTTCCAATTTTTAAACTTTCTATTTTTTTAGTTAAGTAACTGCAAGTACTAGTCATACTAAACATGTTTTTTGCTTTAAAAAACTTGCCATAAACTATTTAAACCAATCAATATAGTTTAAGGCTTTTACAGCAACGAAAGCAAATAGCAACAGGCCGAAGAACTACTTTACAACACAGAAATCCCTTGCTGCATTTAGCCATTTACTTTCCCGTTTTAAAGTTTTCTTTCCTCGTTCTCAAACCTAAGTGTGTGTTCCTGATCAGGTTTTAAGCAAGTTTATACTTAAAGCCATGAAAACGTCGTAAAGATTTAAAGTCCGGGTGAGCGACATTATTTACTCCGGAGAAGCAGAGTTTCAATCGGGAAAGCCTGGATTTATAATGAGAACACGGAGGCCGTTGTATATAAGAGCCTCGTAAAAAAAAATTTCTTTTCCATTTCCTTCCTGTTCCATTCAATTTACCCCGACGTGTGTTTATTTGGATTTAGTGAGTTTAAAGAGTTTTAATGTTTTACTATCCTAGTCTAGGGCTTTAGTTTTCTAAGTATTTAATTGAATTTAGTGCTGGATGTTTGTGCGTGTACTTTTTATTCTTATGCTGTTCATACCCATCTGTTCCAACTATTGATATTTATTCAATGGTGAATAATGTAATAGAAAAAGAAACTCTGCCGCTGTATACATCGAAAAGAGTAGTAAAAAGGGCTAAATATGCTCAAGACATTCTTTCCAATGTATAGCAACTCTGAACCAAGTTAAAGTCAGGGATTAGGGAGGAGTATGAGTTACGACAAAAGAAAGCGTAGACACGGAAGGGAAATTTTTGCCTTAGCTGTAACACTTGAATTGGAGGGATTTAAAGGAAAAAAGAAACAAGCCCATGGAGAAAGCAGAAACTTTTGTTCTTTCACTCTACCAGCTTCACTACTGCCGCTTCTGTATGTATATGCATATTATCTGTTTTTATGTACATAAGAATCCAACGTTCATGCATGCTCGGTTCTGCCACCACCATTTCCACTACCAACTGTTCAATTATTATTATTTGAGACAAGAGAAAAGAGGAGATCAGATCACTTTCTATCACGTTCGTTTTTTCTCTACTTCTTTCTTTTTTTGGCTTGTATATTGCATGCACGCATGTATTGTACATGGGCATTACTTTCCCTGCTAGTTTCACTCTTGTATGGTGTATGCATGTTCATCCTATGCGTGTACTACTATATATACCACCTTCACTTTGGAAGATTGCCAGGCACACACAAGATGATATTTGCAGTGTTCCGTTGACTTTCCATGATTCCTCTCGATAGAAGATACGGACGTGTTGTACACCATAAGCACGGATGGAAGCAACAAATATTAGTTTTTGCTGATTTCGTGTGCTCCCTCCTTGTTGTTTTTGTAGTTTGATAAAAACTTACATTGGGATGAAACAGAATGTGTGTGTTGTTGCTCATTTGTGGTCAGAAATTATCCTAGTTCGTTTGAAACTATTACTTGTAGATATACACTAGAGAGAGAGAGAGAAAGAGAGAGATTGTTTGTTTTCGATGAACAAACATCCATGTGAGCCCTAATTCTTTCGCATTTACTCGAGAAAAAATCGTGTAAAGCAGAAGTAATTCTGTTGTAATGTAGTATGATAGAAAAGTGCTGTAGTTTGCTTGTTCAATGTTGATTGAGTTTGTAAAAAACACTTTGAGCCGTAGCACGAGTTGAACCTCCTTTTTCGTGGTTCTTTCTTTTCAATAACAGGCAAATAATAGGGACTAAATATGGAGGCCTTACAGGAATGGCATGTGCTATTACAAAAAATACAAGCTTTTGGCTGTGGTTACTCTTTCTAGTTATGTCATGCTTTTTGGGAGATCTCTCCTCTTTCCGAATCATAAGTTGAGACGTTTTACACAATCCACTTTTCCATACAGTACTTCGCTTCATTTTCATAGTAGTTTGAGAAAAAGTTTACTCGTTCATTTGCGGCTTACACTATAACATTCAAAATCACATCATTACTTTGACGAGAATGAAGACAACAAATAAATAGAATGTGTGAAAACTTAATGTCTAACTGTACTGTAAGTGCGAAGTTTTCCATTCGCCTCACCACAAAAGGCTGCTTTTTTCATTCGGTTGTTAAAAAATGGAAACATAATGCACACATTCACCTACATTTTTTATTATAAAGAAATACAAGGGAGCGCATATTGGTGAGTAAGTGCATCCATTTTTCTTCACTTCCTCTTTTTGGGTACAAAGTGACTTTTCAACAACAACTGAATGGATGTTGGAATAAGAGAAAGGTTTTTTAAAGCTTTTGCAAAGAAAAGTCCCTTTATTTCCCATTCCCTTGTGATGCTCCTAGAAAGCGAGGCACCGGGAAGAAGAAGATGCTCTGTCTTATGCATGTGCCGGCTTACCTTGTCCCCATCATTATAGCCTGGAGTATTCCTGTTGTTGCGTTGGTGGTAGGCAAAAAAGGATTTTTACATTTTTCCCCTTAAGAAAAAAAGGGCAGTAATGGGTATTCGCTTTGCTTTCCAGTTCTCGTTACCGACAACGGTGTTTTTGTACTTACACATTCATGTGTGTCTCTGGATGTGCTCAGTAACATGCATTTTAGAGAAGAGGAAGTGGGAAAAGGCAGGCAGTGAAGCGGTGACAGTTGCTATCACACACACTACACAAGAAGATGTTGGCTGGAGATTTTCTTTTTCTCTCTCTCATAATGTATACAGAATAGTGAAGCACTTAATCTGTGTTTCCCATTCCCCTAATGTATACAAAACTATATACTTACTTAGTTTTTGCCCGTCACCGTTTCCTTTCTTTCGTCGTGGGTGAGGGAGTATGTTAATGTGCGCTTGTTATGTCTACGCTTCTCCGTGGTTACTTGCCATTATATGGAAAATAATATGAAATGAGATGAAACAACAAAAAATGGAAAAAGTGTTTACGGGGAGGGAGATCAGCATTGGAGGAACTCTTGTGTACTCTTAAAAAGCTGTCCATGAACATGTCCGTTTTTACTCTCCGTTTTCCAAGTTTGTCTGTAAAAAGCCGTTTAGCTAACAGAAGGACGAGGAGCTGTTTTACACGGCTAAATACAACTTTAAGTACTTCCCATACTCTTTATGAACAAGTACATAAATTCACCTGCATTCATAGGCTTACTTAATGTTGCAATCAAAGTCTATGTCAAACAAAACTTTTTCTTTGAGAGAGAAACAACAAAACTTGTTTTTCCTTAGGAGCGAGTTTGAACAAGGCGTAATATGCATTAAACATAGAAGAAACTACCTAGCATGCGATTGCCGTATTTATTGTAATACTGCTCACATCCGGTATGACAAGAGGGTGTCGCAAAATATGGAAATAAATAGGAGACCTATTGCAACATACACGTTTTGTATTTGCTTACTTCGTCAATAAAAATGCGCATAATTTTTGTTCAATCTAGGTTAACTAGCTTTTGGCTCAAATATTATTTGGAATATTTTAAAATGTAATGTTTGTAACAACACATGGGCGTAATATTGTAATAAAAACGGAGGATAACATATTGTATTTCATTTTTCCCGAGTTTCTACTCTACTTTTGGTGGAAAACTCTTTTCCCAGCCATTTGGATGGTTTGCAGAGAGTATGCTGGCAGTAAACTTTCACCCAACTGATACCACCCTTTAAAGTAACCTGAAAGCATAAAAGTATATAGGCAGCAGTTCTTTCAGAAATATGGTACAAAGTGAGAAATTAGCCTATTTAGACTTCTTTTAGTTATCTCTCTCCTCCTCCATTGTTCAGCCACCATATTTATATTATTACCTCCATTATTATTACACTGACTATGTGCATCAGTGCTTGATACATTTTTTATGCTGATGATAAGCAGGAGAAAGTGGTATGTTTATGCAGCATCTAGCTGCTCATTTGTTTTGCTCCCGCTCTCTCCATTACTAACAAATATAATAAAGAAGCAAAATAATATGACATTCGTTTCGGGATGCACAGAGTGTGAATTTTTAAAGGGAAATCATCTCTATCTCAACGAAATAGGAAAAAGGGCTACATTAAGTTATACATACAACTGCTACGAAACAAAGTGCATTAAGCGACAGAACACAGCAAAGATTTTTGCCTACATCCGTAACGGTGTTCCATCATAATATAATGTTTTTTAGAGGCTCCTCTTTAAATCTTTTGCCGTAGACATAAAAATGGGCTTTCTTCAAATTTCGGTATTTTCCCCATTCTTTCCATTGAAATCATTGTCTGCATGCATGACTCCTTATTACTCTTGTTCCATTTGACTTCATGTACTATTATACATGTCTGTGTATATATAAATCTAAAGTAACTTTCTAACCTTGTATGTAAGACTGCGTTACAGTAAAAGTATGGAATGTTGTAATCTAAAATGTGTTCTACTCCAACAAAATACGTGAGTTTCTTTTGGAAAAACTAGTCATGAACTTTTATCCATCAGTGCTTTATGCATACATGCATGTATGGCAGTTCTTACGGCTGAAGAAACTGAACACTTGCCATTACACTGATGATCATGACATTGTTGCTTGGTAAGCATAATCGTGTAAGCACATGTGCCTTTTCCCTTTGTTGTTATTTTTTCCCATTTAGTGTAAAGAGATCAAGCATGGTTCCGATAAAGACACGCCATGCTGCGTGCATTACTGTGGAATATCAGGCAGACATCATCATTCTATATTTTGGTCTTAAACTAGATTTATGCTTTAAAGTTGAACCGAATAAAACCTTTTCTTTTTTTCATGGTAAACCTTCAACTTTTTAGTTTTCTTGATTTAAATGCATACATTTATTCTGATTAAGGCAATCTTCATTCATTTTCTTAAAACATAACCCACATAAATGTTGCGCGAGGAAAAATCTTTTTTTTTCGCTACATTTTGTGAAATCTTGTGAAGAAGAAAGACTAAAGAAAACACCGCACACCGGCAGAGATGCTGTTTATGTTGTATATACATACATTTATACACAATTGTTGTAAATGTGAGACTTCGGCATGTCATGTCATGCATGTGAATGAGTGTTTGTAACACGTAGTAGTGTACCAGACATTGCTACATGAAATAACAATTCTACTCAGCAGCTATTTTACAACATGCGTGTATATTGTATATGTTGTGATGGCTTTCCTTAAAAAATCTCTTTTTTCTTAGCTTGTCGACTTGAGAGAGTTCATTGTTTTGTAGTATTCTTTTGGGGGACTGTTCTCCGTTTGGTTATGGTAACCTTAAAACATGTAAAGAAATGGAATAAGAGGAAAAGGAACAGTGATTTAAACAAATCAAATTACTGTGCATGATTTGATGCTATGTAAGTAGAACTTCTACGTATATATTCAATGTGTGCACTAACTCCTTCTAAATACTTGGGGTTTTCTGCTATGTTTGGTCTTTAAGACGTCGACGGGTATAAGAGTACGGGCATGACTAAAACAACTTATATGAAAGATGAAGAAATGTGTTATGAATCTATTGCCGGTATATATATACACATCTGTGTTTGACTGTAATGTAAGATGCTGAAAAACTATTATTTTCGACATGATATGCATACACATCCCCACAGCAAATCAAAGCTCCTGCTGCTTCCACTGACATTTCAAAGTACATGAAGCATAAAAATTCCATTATCTTAATGGTTGTACGTCAGAACATGCAGTAATTGGAGAAGAGAGATGATATAATGGGAGACGATATATGATGTATACGAACATTCACATGTTACAACAGAGTAGGAGCTCGTGGTAATACCTGTTTTTTTCTGTTTATGTATGAGAGTAATTGTTTTGTAGTTGGAGACATGGAAATATGATTCATGATAGTCATTAAAGTCCTCTGATTTTTTCTGCTTCTCAACCCATTTGTTGAGTCGAGCATGAAGAGAACCAGAAAAAAAACGACGCGAGCCCGTGTTCTCTTGACATTTGATAGTGTGTGGTCGCTCAGTTTTGCAAAAAGTGTAAACAATTACGGGGTACATGAGTATAAAAAACTGACAAGTTAAAATGTCAAAAGGTAGAGTGAAAATGAAAGAAATGGCAAAATTGTGGCTTTTTGCTTTTGCTTTGTAGCCATGAGGTAGGAGATGACATGAGGTGTTTCATAAAAATGCAGAGAAAACAAATACTAACATTATTTAAATCATTTGTTATCAATTAACAGATAAATTACACATTTACACGTTGCAAACTGCAAACCATAAAAATATATTGCATGCATCCATCATATTTTCAATTCAGGTTCGATGTTGATAATATGTATTCAACCAGAAGAAATTTATATACGCCTAAAGTTGATAAAGGATAAAATTCCTTGCATTTTGTTATGCAGTTGTTTCTTCATCTTAAATGTTTGCATGAAACAAATTATTTCTACGTTTTTTATAGAAAAATTCCAAGCGTATTACGTAGGATAATCAGAAAAACTTATACCTTCCAAGGACAACAAAATGGATAGATTTGTGATGTTTTTGTAGGAAGCTTTTACACATAACGAAATGCAATATGAGATTTATTATTGCACCCACTTGCTTTGAATCTCATGCAGAAATTTGAGTGCCAGCTTTGGAAGATAATGATAATGACGATAATGATATCAGGTTATTGACTATCATCACGAGACTTGTAGGCGAACATGTGAAGACTCTTAGATTTTTGGACAAAAGTATGCACGGAGGCTCTTCGCACAAACTTGTAATTAGTTCTATAAAATAGTCAATGGCAATTGTACAGAGTCTGCAGTTCAATATAATATGGGATTTTTTATAAGATGTAATAGTAAAAAATTACAGTATATCTTCACATGGACTAAGTTGGAGGAAAAAAGGAGTAAACTGAAGTCGGCAAATATTTCGTATTACGGCACGCACAACATGATCTAACACTGATAGCTTCAGCTAAGATTTCTCAGTTTAGTCTCATGATATCAACACTAAAAACTCGTTTGTAATAGTTACCTTGAATACGTTGGACTTAAAGAAACACAAAAAGCTATCTGAGTTTTTGCTGTAAAACATTTTAGAACATCTTTCATGTTCTTGGACATGATGAAATCTTCTCGGGGGCTTATGATTATGATGGATAAACGGATAACAAGACATTAATGGAATTTCAAACCGTAAGCATGAATCATTTGGTTCAATTTTATTTTACACTGTTTTCATAGTGTAGAATTCCATCCAAATTGCGGTTTCCAATTAGAAATTTTTATTGCAAAATCTACAGCTAAACTAAAATCACCTAAAGTAAAGAAGGCCACCAGGAATGTAAAAATATTTACATACCTTCCGTCACATTATAAATAAGAAATTTAGCATATTTTATTGTAAAAAATGTTTCTCAATTTCAAGCAAGCTTCTCTTTTACTAAAAAAACAGAGCCGTTTCATTTAACAAAATTTTTGTGAAGTACATGTTAGCTTCTTTGCTACGTTTAACATTTTTATCCATCCATAGTAATGATTCATGCTTGCATATAATCACTTAAGTAAAAAACTTAAGACATGGGAGGCAATGTCTCAAATGCTTCCTTCTCCTACATAGCCGTTTGTGTACTTTTCTTTTCAAGCCTCCTCCCTAATTCTAAAGTGTTACGCAACCAGTAATAAAGTGTAAAAGAGTACCTACGCAAACAAATATTTCTTGGATATTGCAACATAATATCAAAAACACAGTCTTGAAGGGTGAAAACTAAAAGAAAGTGTAAGCATTAACCAATGTAAAAGCATGCCATGCATAAAAAGAACCTTTCCTTTTTGTATTGATCCATGAGAGCGAACGGAAAGGAAAAAAATGTCGTTTATTGAGCAGAAAAGATTCGTAAACATGGGGCATTCCTTGAGGCCTCTTCCTCCTCTTTCTTTTTTCTCCCTTTCTTTGTATTCTTAAAGGGTTTTCTACTCAAATACTGTAATACCAATATTTTGTGTAGCGTATAAGTTAAGTGAACTAAATTTGTAAGTGGTAGTGTACGCACTATCGTGTGATAAATTTCAGTCACTGTATTTCCAACATTCTTTTCTTCTATCCCTTTGATTTTCCTCCTCTTTCTGCATTCTCTCTCTTCACCATCTATTTCCTCCCTCAACATTTAGCTGCTATTGCTTGCTGTGTACACACACACACAAGAAGAGAAAATGGCTCTGAGATAGCACTCGAAATCACTTGAAAGAATCTTGACGTTTGAGTTTCTTTGTTCGTACTTTTCCTTCACCACTTTGACTTGATAAATAGAGCCAAGAATCTGAAAAATTTTACCAGTATAAGCTTACACTTTGAGAAGTATTAGCTTAAATCTGTATTTAACTAAAAAGTTTAGATATATCCAAAGAATTTTTTTATTCGGTGAAAGCTAGAAAATCGGAGGATCATTTTACGGGTTTCGTGTGTACTATGCACTATTTTTCACTCTTGCTGATATCCATTCATATTGTGGAAACATGATTGTTAAATTCTTTCATGTGAACTGCCTAATCTTTTTACTAATATGTACATAGTTTCGTAGTTTTTCCTCTTTTAAACCACACTTTTGGTTCTAGGGTGCATATACTCATATATAACTCATATATATACTTCTCAGCATATAATTGTCGTTTGCACAGAAACATCTTATTGGCCATTATGTACACAATTGTTGAAAATGAGGCAATGCTTGCTTCTTGTTCTCAATTTTTTCAAACTTTTTAAAAGCATTTCTTTGTTCAGTAACGTTTCCCTCTGTTCAGCTCTCGATTTCAAGCAATATCAACAGAAAAGACGTGGGAACATCAGGAATAACTAGCACAAGCAGTGAGAGAGAAAAAAGGAAAGCTCAAGTGCTTACGAAATTTGGATCAAATCTTAACTGCAAACACAGTGAATCTCCTGAAGCCTCAATGTACATTATCAATCCTACCCGTTTCCACTCTTATTCATGTTGTATTATTATGCTGACTGACTCTGCACTGTATATGCTCCGTTCTGAATATAAAGCCTTTCTATATGACAAGCCCCATATGTTCCAATATTGCTCCCAAGTGTAGACCACTCAACTTTGGAAATGTTTGATCTGGTGTGAAATAGAGCTGTTGTGCTTTATCCCCTGAATACCTATATTTTTTCAATTACATTGATGCATTTACATTTATTTGCTCAAAGATTAGCACCGATCTTCTTCATCTCCTTCTCTTCTGTACATCCTCGGGAGTAAATGGATGAATTAAATGTGCCTAGCAGCAATGTAAACAAACTGTATGATCCATGACGAGCTATAAGGATTGTACATAGGTACATACATGATTATATGAATGAATGGGAAAATAATCATTTAAACATAAGGAATTCAACAGAATGAAGAGTGTTAAATAATGTGTGAGTTGGCTGGCTGAAAAGACAATCGAATTTCTTCCAAATCCTTTCAGCTAATGTTTCTTTCCAATGTTTGAAAACTGTCATGAAATGCAGAAACAAACGGCAATAATGTTCTTTCACTTTGAATTAAAGATCACAACAGCTAAAAAGCATATATGTACGTAAACCCTTTACACATACACAAAACTTTCATATTCTAAGAAGCTTATCAGCAGCCTAACAAGCTACAATGTATATAATGACTTTATCACGACCCTTATCTTTGCTTGAAGAAAGTTTGCCCATGAGGAGCTCGAGTCTCGTTTACACGTATATTCAGAATGACATAAATAAATGTCAATTACGTGACAGGATCTCTACCGACATTTGCAAGTTGCAAATTAAAGTAAATTAAACTATAGAATAGCAACTTCGCCATTACAACCCAAACTTACTTTCTGTGTGCTCAAGAGATTCCCGAATTTCATTAATTGGTATCTGTACTGGCATGATAAATAGTTTAGCATTGCTTTTGCGTATTGTCTAAGCATTAAGCTTAATTTCAATTACCATGAAATTCACAGCATATTAAGTGGATACGAGTTGAAGGATTTTTCAATAGTTATTGTTATTACGATGCGATCCTCACTGCAGTATACTACATTCTTAATTGTGAGAGTTTGAGTCAAAAGTGGTGAAATTGTTTACCCCCTCCCTAAACAAGTCCTGGCACGTACATCCATTAATCCTTCAACCTGGATATACATTAGGGAGAATGGGAAAGCAGACAAGCTCATCACTCTTGGAATTTCTACCATTCCGTAACTTCCTCACCACAACCACTTTTTCGCAATACATACCTTTCCATTACTTCAGTACAAAAACGAAACAGAAAGAGAAATTTATAGCTGTCTCCCAGTTTCTAAATTTTTCATCTTGGAGTGGAACACATTTGTATAGGATGGGTGCACGTCTTTCAGAATCTTTAAAAGAGGTTAAATTTTTATTGAATGATGCTATGGAGGGAAAAACGTGAATGATACTAGTGTACACCTCTCTCACACCTCCTGGCTTCACAGTCAAATTGCTGTGCTGGAAGTTTTTTTTTCGATATTTCAAACGATGTATATAATAAAAAGGACTCCACATGATTTCCTTATTTTGAGGTTCCTTTAATGTATGGAAGTTGTAACAACATAATCCATCAGATGTATTGATATCTTGTTCATATCCCTGTCATAAAGTCAAGTTCATAGGTTTCGTTGAGTGTGAATGGGTCAATATCGTGCTAAAATATATAGAAACTAGTCAATATCCCCGTAATAAGAATAAACACAATGTAATACTCATGTATGCGGTGAAACATGATGGTGTGGGATCTTCTTCTCCTTTTTCATGGCATACCTTTTTACATGCATGCATAAAATTTTATAAACTAGTAAAATCGTATAATAAAACCACAACGTAATATGAAACACATTGGTACATAAATTTTGTTTCAAAAACCAATGATGATAGATACACTTGGCTCAAAATCAAGATTTTACATGAATAACATGAATGATGATAACGAGGGGATCTTCCTCTTGAAGAGAAGTCCAATAAGTTGTTATTATTATATAGTAATATATAATATAAAGAGGAAGGATGAAATAATATATAAAAATTTAGAAACTGGAGAAACCATTATTTCTCTTCTTACAACTACTTAAGCAGGTTTCCATGAATGTTTCTGACGGTAAGGTTTTTGTTGGACTGGAAGTAGTTGATTCATATTTATGCTCCTTGTACCTCTTCCCGTCATGCTTCAACTCAACCCTCTTTCTTCCCTTGTTATGCTCCAGCGTGCACTTATTTCCTTGTGTAATGGTATGTACATATGTACACATTATTATATTATGCATGTAGCTCATAAGATAAAATACATAGTATACATATATATTTCCTTTCTCTCTTGTTTGGTCGGCATGCTGTGAAACTTATTGATTTGGTGATGATAAAAATGAACCGAGCCAAAGGCCATCGTGAACGGAATCCCATAATTGAGCCAGTGGAGCCAATGTATAAAGATATACATACATATATAAGGAGATAGATGAAAAAGCTGGGAAAAAGAAGAAAATGGTAAAGAAGATGAGAGCGAGAAGGGAAAAAATGTAGAGGAGGAATCACAAAGATCATGTTGTTGTGTGTTGATGTTGATGATGATCATCATCAGCAACATCAGTAGAATCAGTTCCTTTTCCAAACCATTGACACAAACCAGCATGTATGTATTAGATGCTACATTGCTGAAGAATAACTTCCTTTTTTCTCGTAACTTGTTTTCCCTTCTTGTGTTTGCGGCCAAGGAATCGGAAAACACCAAACCACCAAGAAAACATTTCTCATTCCGGACAAAAGGACTCTGTATTTTTGCTCTATGTTTTCTTGTAAAACAGAAAAAAAGTACCAAATATGTTTACCGGAGCTACTTTACTTGGCTTGACTTTCAGGACGGGTCTTTTGGAAAGAAAAAGTGTGTAGGTGGAATTTCGCTTGCTACTTAACTTTATCTTCTTTGGAATTTCTTATGTATACAATATTTTCTTTTATCTATGTACGAATACCAAATCAAACGAAAATATACTGAGCATTGTATTGGGCGTTTTGTATGCAGATAGCCACTTCTTTCCTTCTTTTCTCTGTCGTCAGTCAGACTGGATTTTGTGCAGATGAAATGAAGGGTGTGTAACAGTCGTCTTGTCCTTCCTGAGTCTTTGTTGTAGTGTTGCGGTATGACATGGCATGCATGTTCATACAATTCATACATGATGATATTGAACTAGATCAACTATCCAACTTATTACATATGATTACATATAAAGCGACACATACAAAACACGCAGACTAACACAAGATAAAAAAAAAGAATTTTTTGACCTTAAGGGGATTTCATTCTTATTACTCTACCTTAGTGGCTGTATCTGTCCCTCATTTTTTGTGTGCAAACATTCACAAAATTCTTACAGCCATATTATACTTTTATTTTACTACTTATGTATGCTATATATAATGGACATTTATATATGTGTGTAACTTTCTTCCTGACTAGATTTGCTGACTTTTTCTCTCTTGAGATGATGTTATGGCGATGAAAATCATGATGTTTTATACGGCTCAGTAGCTCATACAATTTTTTTTTGCCTTGCCGTGTTCCGTATCAAGTTGCGTACATTTTTATAAGTATAAATCAGCACGTAGTGTGTAGTACTACTAGATGGTTCACTGGGCTTCCTCTTCCTTCTCCAATAAAAAATGTGGCTCTCTCGCCTTTCTCTTTTTCCGTCTACGAGGGAATGTGAAAGGACTGCTGTTTTCTCTCATTTTACTTCATTTTCACCTTCCGTTTTATGTATAAAACAGAAAAAAGCGTGCACGACCGCAAGAAAAGAGAAAAAAGGAACAACAGCATGTGCTCTTCAACGAACTTATGAAAATACAAATGGGCTTTGTAATGGCTTTACCGTATAATAATTTGTTACTTTCCACAGGGTCGACGGCTCCAAGTGATTATGATGCAGTGTAAATGTGTATAGACGAGAGCATGTGTATATGTATTCATATGCTGTGTGGATGGTATATAGATATTTGTACATCTTGTGTATGCATCAAGAAGGTATAAGTGAATACTAGACTCAATTGCTAAGTTCATATGGCAAAGTAAAAATTCTTGGCAACACATGTTGTGCGTGAGCTTTCTCTTTGTTTGTTATAACACCTTCTCTGTGCTAGTGAAGCCGAACCTTTTTGCCTTCTGTGATTCTAATTCCCTCTGCCCTTTTACATACATCCCAATATACTCTGCGTTTTTATGTGGCAAGAAAATGTATGATTACTATTCCATTGGTTGGTGAACATCAAGGGAGGAAAGGCCTAAAAAAGAAGAAAAGTGGATCGGACAAAAAAGATGAAATGGAAGAAGAAAAAGAATGAAAGTAGCCTTTCTCTTTTTGTTGGGTTTGAGTTTTCTCCAGATACTCTTAACGACGGAATGAATTTCTTATTGCCACATACACATGTAGCAAACTAAAGGTTTTGCTATGGTTTGGTGAGGGTGAAGCAATGGTAAAAATGAAAGCTTTAAGAAAAAGAGTACAGGATCTGATCCTGGCTTTATTCGCTACCTTAGCCACTTTCTCCTGCCTTCCGCGTGTGTTCTTTACAGTGTAAAAATATACTGAAAGACATAAAAATGTGGGTAAAAGGATGAAAGCTTTATAGAGATAAGTCGTCGAACGAAATGCCATTTCAACGATTGCAAGAAAGGTAGTGAAAGATTTTTTGAAGGGCCTGACAACCAGTCACATTTCTATCCAACGGAAAGGAATCACAAGGAGACGTGTACAACTAACAAGTTTTTTCTCTTCCTTCTTGAAAGATCTAGTTGATAGACATAAACATACAAGTAGAAAATAAAACAACAAAGAGGAAAATGGGGTCCAGGGATTTTCGGCAAGCTGGAGCAAAAATCCAAGGCGTTGCACGATGTTCAAATCACGTAGAAGGAATGATGTACTTGTTTACCTTGGTGTTTACTTTTCATTGAAGTTTTAACCAGTTTCAACTGAAGTAACTGGGGGAACACCAACTGAATTCTATTTTTTGGTTTACCTACTCAATGTATGCCTTGTTTGCTGTCGATTACAAACTGGAGATAGTCGTGGCGTAAGTAGTAGCCCTCATCATTTTTATGTTTACTTACTTTCCAAATTCGTTTGCTACTTTTGTTATACAAGCTAGATTTCTAACAAGTCCAGAGAAATTACTTACTGGGAATTTTTTTGTTTGAGATCCACACGTAATACTTTGAAATTGCCTTTTTATAGTTGTGTTCTGTTTAATTAAGCATAAAAATAAGGGCGAATTCCTGTCGCCCACTATAGTAAGTTCACTGGCTTTGAATCTGGTTTTATTTGCGACAACTCACGTCCTTTATAACAGGCTCGTAAAGACGTTAGGTATCAGATCTTTGTATATCGTGTAGACTAAAGGAATTCAGGCCTAATTTGTATTAAAAGACTTAAAAACAGTGTATAAAGAATTTGTTCCAGTTTTTACCCTAAAATATTAATACCAAACTAAGCAAAAGCAATCCGAACCAGATTTCAAGCGTTTTCGATCAGGAGCAATTACATTCCAGTTGTGTCTTGTTATTTTCATTTATGATTCAAAACATTGAATTTTTTAAAAGAGTTCTTGAACTGTCTAGAAGACTTGTGCTATTGTCTTTAATAAAACGGCCTCTGAGACATGAAGTATGGCAACATTATTCCCGATGTCTTGATTGCACGCTCTCTGACAATAATAAAGTACAGGTAGGTGATGGGAAAGCTTACACATTTGTATATCGGACAAAGGTATTTACTCTTAGAATTTTAGGCTACCATGGACAATTAGGATGAATCCATTAAAACGGTTCCTATATTTGCATAGTATTAACAGCCTTTTACGTTTTTTGTGATATGCTTTTCAGAGCACACATTTTCACGTTGTATGTGGGGTTATTAGCGTTCTTCAATTAATCGATAGAATCTAATTGCACATCTCAAATATTGGACCCCACCGAGAATTTATTGCTGTTTGCAAAATTTATTTCGAATGAACTCATTCGTACTTTATTATTTTCGAAGAAACTAATTACTTCACGAGTTTCAAAAATCTACATAAATCGACTGATGACAAGTAAACCCAATATTCTATAAGTAAGCATAAGCCACACAACTACTGACTCTCAGTTTAGCCTAACCGTCACGTAAAGCAAAATACACATATTCCTTATTGCTAAAAGGCTTGTAACACATATAGCAAGTTCATGTTTTACGTGCACCAGCTGGGGAAAAGCATTAGTAAATTGGTGTGAAACTCGAACTCAAGTTATAATGATTTTATTAGTTTATTTGCTAATGTAGATACTATCTGACAACGTAATTTATGCTAATACACGCCATTCCAATGCTCATGTATTCCACTGATACATTTCTCACAAGCATTTACAAACAAAACCATTGTTGATAGCATGCATTTCTCTTTCTCTTCAGCGGTGCATTTAACACACAAGCATGTACTACGAGTTCGGAAGCACGATTTTATGGCAACTGCATGCTAATCGTGAGATCATAAGAACACACTCGAAAAACTGGCACGATGTTAGAAAAAGACGTACCAAACTTTTTATACCATATATTTTCTCTTCGAGTACCAATTTATTTCCTTAGTGTGTGTGTTTGGCTGCATTATATACGCCAAGGTAATAAATATTATTGATGTTTAGCTTCATTCAGTTGCATATACAAATTTTTATGATGGAATAAACACAAGTTACATTTTATCGATCCATAGTGTACCACTCTCGTCTCATGCCAGCATGCTTATTATAAAAACCACTAAAGCCTAGAAATAGCTCGGTTTTCTAAAGCTAACTTGCCAACTTCTATTGTATTCATTTTTTGTTATTATAACTTATACGTATAAAAAAGATAAACCTATCTACTTGGTAGCAGGGAATAAATACTTGTAAGTGAAATGCTAATAGTGGCATGTAGTCGTTTGACTTGATTATATAGGAGGGCTAATATAGATCGCTGGTTTCACACATAAAGAGCATACCTACCCGAATACATACATAATATACTTATGTAAGGATATCCATTAGCTGGCATGTTTGTTATTGGGTAGAGCCACGGAATTTGACACTTCTCACGTGCATGCACGGATAAGCTGTATTAGAACGCGAGAGGGTTACACAGTTGCAACACCTTCGCTTTTCCTCTTGTTTCTAAGCAAGAAAAGTCAAGTGAAACATATCATTACCCAAAGGAAACCTTTTAATTCGGGATTTTGGTCATGGAGGTTTCTACTAATTACCCTATAATTTATTCAAGTTGTGTCAATGGGTTCTTTTAAAAGCAATAACTTCAGATTTTATTGAGAATTCTTATAGTACGCTAACGTTCTATTAAAGCGCTAACTTCGCTATACGCTAACTTCTTTCATAAAATAACTTATGTAAAATTGTAATCCTAGTTATGACGTTGAAAATATAGTCTAAAAAGGACCAACTTCATGTAATTTTGCTTGCAATAAAATGTATCAAGTAAAAGAGCAATTCGTACAACTTAATACTCAGGCTACAATACAGCACAGATCACACCAAATAAATTTGAAGCCTGAAAAGAAAATAGTGAGGAAAGGGGTAGGCTCGAAGAAAATATTTGTTCAATGAGGAAATCCTTTTCCCAAGAAGAAGCAAACTCTTGAGACTTTCTTTGCTTGCTTCGCTACTGTTAGTCATTTGGTTTAGGATTTCAGTATGGCAGTACTGGCTTTCATTCTGCAGCGTCAAGCCTTTTTCTTAGTTGGGTATTCAAGCTACCACTAGTTGGTAGAAAGTTTCTGTGGTTCTTTGAATAAGGAAGTTCTGAAGTACTTGTTAATGAGTATAAAGACTAGCAAATAAAGTCAATAAATGACGTTCCTATTTGAGTAGATTGTGGTAATCTCTACTACCCATTTTCCTCTCTCCAGCTTGAGGTGATGAGCTTTTGACTTTCTTCAAATTAGTTTTGATTCGGAGTTTGTGGTAATGCAGGGGACTTTGCTTTCATTTATAAATATCTCACCGTAGATTGCGCATTAATATGTACAAAACCTGCCCGTTTTTTCAACATGTCATTTGAATGAGCAAAATGCAAGTACATTTTCCAGCACAGATATAATTATACGATTTGAACAATTTTCTTGTTTCAGATGCATTTATAAAATATGGCTTAGACCTGATTTAGTGAGTATTTAGCAGTCGAGTCATTAATATGGGTTGACACCAAATTAGCATTCATAATTTTTATTTGCACTGGCATAAACCTTATGGATGAAAAGTTAATTGAATCCAACTTTTTGTGACAGGTTCACCTTTTATCTTGTTGCATGATTGGCATCACGATAATTTAAACGTCAATAGATTGGGATACGACTAAATGTTTACAAATTTACGATGCTAGAAAATACTAGTTACAGACACGCAAAATATGTTATGTATCTAGGATATTCGGAGATGTCTAGATAACTTCTGTTTTCTTCGTTCCCGATCATATTCATACATAATCCACAAAAGTGCGTTTGATTTTGTTGGAAGAACATTGTATTCACAAGTACATTTTAATAAAAGTTTGTGAATGCATTGGAAGGAGTTACGTTTTACGTTGTAGTTGTTGTGTATAAAACCTCTTTTCCGTATCTTCATTCGTGATGTACATTCACGTTGCGCATGAAGGACAACCCATTCATCTTTTCGTGAGACAACACTCAAAATTCTATGAGTTATATAATATTATGTGCGATTAGGAATTGAAAAGAATAAACCGGTTAAGCGAGTACAATTTTTTATATAATTCGGGAAACACAAAAGCAAGCGATGTAAATCCAGTGGGACGGTGAATTGTGAAATATACAAGACCTACAGAAAAATTTAAAGGATGGAGGGAAAAGATCAGGATTATTTGATATTTCGTCATATTTTAGGCACAAAATTCAATGTAACAGTAATAACTGCATTCTTAGTAAACATATTTGTTTATTTATGAGGATTTATGTACGTGTTTTAAATATAGCGTACATTTAGAGTTAACGTTTCTATTAGGAAAGTAATGAAGTGCATACCATTATTACTTTGGTAATGTAGGCAACAGTGACTTTCATGATAGAGTAATATTAGGTATTAGCCAAATGTTATAAAACCTTGTCGGTAATTTGCATTCCTCTGGACCAATTTATTTACTTTTTCTCGTTGGAGGAACCATTTGAAGCATAAGCTTGCATGCGTATGCAATGGTGGAACATTTCTGTTCCACCAGAGTCGAATGGTAAGATAGATGACAATATGCAGTGTAGTAATTGCCAGATATGAATGTATGACTTCTGGAAAAACTTGGATGTTATGTGTGTTACAGGAGATGATTATGTGAGCTGGTACTGTGGATTCTCTTTATGTAATTTAAAGCATTTAAATTCATTGCAGGGCTCGCTGTTGATCATAATAAACATGACAATGATGCCAATTAACTCATTTATAAATCCCCATGAAACGAAAGTTTGCAAACATAACGGCAGGCATTACATGGAATTGCACTTCTGATCCCGATTTGCATGGGGAATAGTGAGCTCATGGACTCCTTACCATGCATAACGTATATGTACTACCGAATGATTCATTTCCAAACTTTTTTAACGCGTAGTTTTGGAAAGGTGAGTGGAATTCGGTTGTAAAAATGTGTGTAATTACAAACATACTTGCACACAATCTACATATTATGTATCAATGCGGAACAAAAATCGAAAAGTTTGTGCGTTGTGGATAAAACCTGCGTATCTAACGTATAAGCTGCAAATCTCTTAATTAAATTTTCTTTTGTATGCATATCTTGGGTATATTATCAAATTACAATTCAGAATGTACCGTACAGGGTTGATATAGGCGTTACTGACGATGACGGTTAATTTATACGAAACATTGTGGTTTATTACTGCTTATTTCATCATGTGTTCAACAACTCGGCTCAGTTTTCTATGTTACTGGAAACACATGACGCCAAGGGCATTCTTGTAACAGTCCAATATGAAAGGAAAACAAGGTGGAGAAGACCTGTCATTTTTTGGCGTGGGTATTATCTGTTGAGTCGTGCACAAGGTTTTAGTATTACTATAAGAATCCATCACTTACTTATCTCTATCTTATTAGCGTATGATGCATTGGTAATATATTTACTACTTACTGTTGTACTTATCACATCACATATGCACACATGGCAGTTTAATAGTAAGCCTACGCATCTTTTACAAAAATGGACAAGGACGTGTCGAGATCAAATCATTTTACATGGGTCAGCCAAACAAAATATGGGCAAAACGGACTGAGTACATTGTGTGCATTTCAAAGATTGAGAGGAACTCCTGTGGATTCATCATCTCTTCAAAAAAAATTTAAACTTTCTTCCTATTGTTCAATAATTACTTTCAAAGTAAATAAATACTCGTATAAGAATTGTTTGTTGATCCAAATGGTTAGGCAATGTAAACAATGGTAAATACTGTAGAAACAACAAAAAGATTATATAACCAACTGTGGATATACGTATGTATGCATTGTTTGGGTTGCTCAGAGTTCAAAAAAGCAAATGAAAGATTGAACAAAAGCAATTTATACATCTCTTCTGTACATTCTGATAGAATACATTATTTTCCTCAGTGTATCAATGGGTATATTTTGTGCACACTTTTTCCACTGACAAATGCTTTACGCAAATAAAGCGTTTTGTGATGTAGACTATACATACAGCATTCCAAGAGTTTGCTTGTCGTACAGCTCGATCTTTTTACAATTTGCTCATTCATTTATTCATTCATAACTTCATGAAAGCGGTAAAAGTTGTTACACAAGGACGAATAACAGTAAGCTATTAATAAGAAGTGGGTAAAATTCTTTACAAGATGGATGAAGAGACCAAGGGTATATTTATAGTCGACTTCTTCTCTTCCATAAAATGCTAACTCTTAGAACAAGTTTGTCTGTTTCTACTATACATGTTTTTGGACAACTTGTGTGGAGAGAGAAGTTGGTGTTAGAGAAGTCTTAAATTTTGTTTGTAACATATAAAGAAAAAAAAACTTTTTCTCTTGAGCTCCGATTTTGTTTCACTTACGGCTTCTCCCAATTCCGTTTATGTATAATGTTTCTAGACTAAAACCACACGCATAAAGATACATAATTTTCTGTTTGCTGGCAATGAATATCAAAATACATACCTTACTCGTAAAAAGTTGAAAGTTGTTGGTTTTTCATCGAGATTTTGTTTCCTTTGAAAAAGAGTTACTATGCCGTTTGAAGATGTACAAATAAAATGAGAGCCTAGTTTATGATGTAAAAGACTCTCAGATTTTTGGTAAGTTTATGCACAACAATATGTTAAACTTCTGGATGCTACTACTGAACCGCAATCAGTGGCAAACAAAAACATTTTAGATTAGAGCTTCCAGAAAGAAATAAAAGGACATTCCATAATTTTCTAGATTCCCTTGTGAAAGTTGGGATATTCAAATTTGTGGAGAAGTGAGATAGTAACACCACAGCTTCTGAGTTTTGCGCACATTCATAATAACAAAGTATAATTTATTCGTATACTTATGTACATTTATATTATAAAATAATATAATGTGTGCTCATTGTTCTTCAATATTTTATCGCTTACTAGTAGTCAAGTCAAAATTTCCAATCTCTTTTCCAGAGGATCCCTTCTAGCTTTGCTTGCATATTTTGTACTGGAAAGTATTTGTTGAGCACAATAATATTATATTGTGTAACCACACAACGAAACAAAAGGGTGGAAGATGTCGGTGACACGTTCTTACCAAAATAAAGGATTATTTTGACAGTGGCATGACATTGGCTTTCTCTAAATTTTCTCATTTACTTATAATAT
>JAHZNG010002227.1:0-28407 GCA_027744375.1 Orchesellides sinensis | reverse complement strand
AATTGTGATGAGTTAAATGGAGCGTAGATGACGATACGATGTGTTGGCTTTAAATTTTGCTGAAATTTTCCATAAATTGCGTTAGCTGTCCATAAATGAGTAACACGTTGCTAAACTTCAAAGAAAATGGGAAGTAAGCGGAATTTGCATATACAGATAGATTTTTCGAAAATACAAAGTAATTTTATCGTAGAACTTCCACTATGCTACGTGTATCATAATGTTACATCGTAAAAATGCTCGGTTTTCTATATTTCTTCCTTCAAATCACGTACATTCTCGCCCGCTGCCTATTCTCATTGTGAAGATGGAGCGGAGCCGGTTATTTTCTACAATTGTATTTCCAATTTACATTTTTACTTTAGATATATACGATAATCTTGAGAAAGGCACGTTCATTCATACTCTGCACCAAATAAGATGGAATATTTATGGACTCATTAACATTCTTAATAGTAGACTTTTATAAAAGAGGCAGCAGTGTTACGAAGTTCATTTGCTAAAATTGACATTGCGTATTGCGTCGTTTTTATGCTAAATATAAATTCATAATAGGTTTGTATGGAATTTAATGAGCGTCTCATCCAAAAAATCAAGACTTGTAAACTGGAAGACAGATCCATTCAGTTTCCAAATTCTTTACTTTAATGAGATGCTAAAATGTCAAATGTTAATGGATATATTACATTACTTGTGAAGATAATCAACTTGTATTTAGCTCCTCATAAAAAGAGTTATGTAAATGTTCTCACTTTCGCACTTATCCTTATTTTTATCGTCATCACCTTAACAAGTATGACACAAAAGTGAGCTGTAGCTTTAAACAAGTTGCTTATCTATTTCAACCACATAATATGTATATTTTATATTATGTTGCATCAGTTATGAAGGGATATATGTACATATATGTAGGAACATTTATTGCCACGAAATATTTATATACAATCATCATTACTCAACTTACATTAAAGGATTCTGCACATTCTGAGCACTTACATATTTCGCTCATCGACATTTATGTTTAAAATAAAATTGCGTAGTCTTGTGAAGTATAGAAGTTTGTAAAACAGTAAACAGACAAGAGAAAGAGAGGAAAAAAGTTGATCAGTACTTTTTTGTCTCTTCACCTCTCTCTCTCTCGTCTTGTTCTCCTTTTGTTAATGCATCAAATGTTCCACATCAAAAAATGTTGTACAATATATTTCAGATGCTTCATCATCATCACTCACTAAAGCGACCCTTTGACAGGTTTCTTTTCTTGGAAATGTCTTGGATGATAACATATAATGTATAATGAATATATACATAGGCATAATTTAAATATTAGACAGGGATCTCGTATCCCCCAACATGCACACATCATTATATTCATGTGAATTGTTAAAAAAGTAGATGACTTCATGTGAGTGATGGTGATATAGTGATATTGTAATATTGGAGATAGCTCAAGGGTTTTCTTCATAATACACATTTGCTTCACTGTCACAAAATTGAACCTCAATTTGGCATTAATTACATACCAGTGAGAAGTCGCGATACTATGGTAGTGATATGACGTGAAGACATGCAGACGGGACGGGTGGCTGGCTGCTATATCACTTGGCTGCTTGGGGATTATACATAAAAAAGTGAAGGTTTTAGGGTTTTGCCTGACAGTATTCACCACAGTCTTAAGTACATGCATGCAGCAAATACATATTCAAGCATTATGTTTTTCAACAGACAAGCCTATCTGCTAATTTGAAGAATTCTGTCCCTTCGTGTATAAGTTTGAAGCAAGTTCAAAAAGCAGACATAATATTTTATCCTGTACATAATTTCATAATGCCTTTAGCTATGGTACAGCTGCAACAACTTTGTAATGATAAAATCAGCAGCCCTGCCCTTTAAAGACCTTTACATCTTTGGCTCGGGTGATGTGGCGTTGGCCCTTAAGTGGCCGCATGTAGCCTGTCGCTGTCCTGCTTGCCTTGCGGTAACGAAAATTGAAGAGTTTGCTTTGTGGTTTTCCAATAGAATAAGATGCGTACATGATTTATGGCTTTGAGAGCGTAAGCAAAGTGCTAAAAGAAACAAGAAGTCTCACATTGGAGATGATACCCTCGGGAGTTATCTCATTTTTACTTCGTTCCAAGTTCTAAAGGACAACATGAAGATGTATAGTCTTTGCGCACCTACTATGGGGCTCGTGAATGAACCATAAGGGGTAGTGTACGAATACAAAACCAATCCTTTATGAAATAGTAATGCAATACAATATGTAAGCGAAGAAAGAGATACATTTTTCATTTTGTTAATAATTCCCAATCTACCCCTTCCAGTATCTTGGAACCTCTTGTTAGCAATCGACAACTGGTGAAATTCGATGTGGATTGTAAGTTTTTCGGTTGTTTTTATATTTTACCTTTAACGTGAAAAAAACAATAAAATACGAGAATACAATAGAAATATATGCTTAAATTGAAAATGGATTGGATGTACCTAATTCAGCTTGTACGTCCTTTTAAAAGCCAGCAATCATGTAACCTTTTCTTATATCTTGTGTGCAAAATGCTAGCAAAATTTATACAGTTTTTAGATTGTAAAATAAGAATGCGCATGTAATCAGCTTTTGTGACTCAATTTTACCCTTTCCATTTTAAAATACAGGTCACCTTTTTATTAGGCTAATAGAAAGTAAGGAAATGACTTTTTTGCAAATAGTGCAACGTACAACGTAGCATTTTACTCCCTGGATGCCTTCAATTCTTGTTTTTTATTTTCTGTTGATGAATCCATACTACGTATGTTGCTATCATGAAACTTATCTTGTTGGTTTAGAGAAGTTAGTAAAATTTTTGAGGTGACCTGCATCTGTACGACCGTGAAAAAACGAGACCGTAGTAATAAAAATCGGTTGATGTGATGTGTGTTATACATAGCAAAACAAAATTCTAGTCTGTTTTACTGTCTTTTTACACGTTTCCCTTGGTCCATGAAGTTTTCACACTGCCCGTAAGGGGTTATTTTAACAGAAAAAGTTTTTCCGATGCTTTTGTTTGTTTTCAATTTGAATTACATGGTAATCTCAACCACCTATCCTAAAACCCTATTCTCTCTTTTATTCGTCAAGAGATCGATCCTGGGAATACGAGTCGTATTGTAAAATGACTAAAAACAGAATATGGCAACGTAAACGTGTGCTTTCCAACTATACAGCAGCTGCCTGTCATCAAGTGGCAGAATAATTTGTGATGTGATCTGTATTCCTTTGTAGTTTCAAGATGGGAAGTAGGAAAAGAATAAAAAATAGCCAGAGGCTTCCCAGACTTAAAGATGCGACTTGTCTTCTTAAAAAAGTCCTTCAAAATGAAAATACTCAAGTATAGCCTGGAAGCAATCTTATATATTTTGCTGTGGAACACGAAGAAAAGTTGAACGCTTGACTTGACGTCTTACGTGCTTACGTAACTCTAATAGCGTTCCCAATTCGAATTCTGGAGAAAGGTTGCCTTACTTCTGTGCATATGAGAAGAAGAGGGCTTCCCATGCGTGCTCATCAGTACATTGTTTTTGTTCAAAAGGGGAAAAGGTTATTAATGCTCGGTGATTCTCATTAGCATGTGAATTACATTCATGACAATGACAATGGGCTTCTATAGAAAGTAAGTAATAGTTAGTGGTAGTACGCTCATCATCATCATCTTCGAACGACCATCATTTTCTTTGCTGATATAGTCTTTTTGCTATAAAATTTTACATATAATGTAAATGTAAAAGCAAACTGTAGAGCAGCTCAGCAAAATCATCATCCTTTTCTAAAATTGTGTAAGTCAGAACTACTTTTCCTATTTCGTTTATTATATCGTCATTTTACTCCTGATGGTATAAAGAACGACCAGGAGGAAAAAACACAAAAGCATAATATGGAAATGTATGTAGGCTGAGGCTGTTGTATGCCTTAGGAAGACCAAGTAAAGGAGCAAACAGCAATCTCAGAAAAGAAAAGAACAACCACCAACGAACGAAATAACCGGAACCCAAAAGTTGTCGTTTACTCTGAACTTTATGCGTTCCATAACGACATTTTATGTGGTTTTCCCATTGTATGCTCAGAAAATAAGGAGCAGTTTCATCGTCTGTTTCCTTATATGTATTACTCCAGGAAAATAATGACGATGTGGAAGAACAAGAAGAAGAGAAAAAAATTATGTAATAGACGATGAGGAGGATGATGACGAAGAGTAAAAAAAGAGGAACGGAAAGGAGAATGTGATGTGCTGTGTATATGTCGTATGAGTATAATAATGTACGTATGATGTTATGTTGTTTGATGATGGTGATAGTGATTGTGTGCACACCATAAGCGAAAGACTTTAAAAGGAATCTTTCTCATTTTTTTATTCTCAAGAGGCGAGACTAAAAAGCAAAAACATACCTAGAACTGTATTGCTGTTCAACCGGGACTAACTGCATTTTTCCTACTTTCTCCTCTGCTTTCTCACAAAAACTCCTCCTTTGCTAGTATAAAAGACGAGATGTGTAATAATAATCGTATTAAAACTGCCTCCGTTGTTTTTCAAGAGAAGAAGTATGAGCCCATAATTTCTCAAAAATCCGAATTTTCACTCCCAAGGAATTTGCTAAATTCCTTTGAGGCAACATTATTATTGTAGATAACGTTTTATAACAAAGAAAATGTGTGTGTTCTGGAATGGAATGCATTCCTACAAATAAAGTAGTGAAGTGATGCATATTTTTAAGGATAGCTGAGCATCGTTCAAAAATTATAGTTTGGTAGGGATAGATAAGACCTTTAAATGAGCCTTCTTGTCATCATTGGTCACGGGGAACAAGTAGAAAATATGGACTCTATGGAAAACATGCATATAAATTCCTGAATATTTGAATTTTTTGCCTGTTAAATTTATGGCTACTTGGATTACTTACTTTGATTAAATTCATATTATGAGATTTCGGGTTTTCATTAAAACTTAGCTAGGTAATATATTTATAAAAAACCAAGAAATGGCTTTCCTATTTCTTTATCACGTACATGGATGGCTGAGTGGTCTAGTGGTATGTCTCTCGCATGTAAGGCGACGTCTGATCATCTATTTATCTTTCACCACTTTCAAGATTAGTAAACTTATTGACATGGTTTGGCATAAATCGGTTAGTTGTCTTTACACGTATATTACTTTCGCTCGCTGATAGATGTGATACGCACAGTTTGCGAGAGTTTCAGCTTCGATTCCTGGCTCAGCTATTATATTTTTACGTAGGTTTCTAATTGGACTTATTTGTGTGATTTTAAAATACTAACAAACTTCAATCAGTCAGTTAATTGCCTTTCTTTCATAAACAAGATCGTTGTTTGGCTAATAGCTTTTCAAAGATTTTCAAAAATCATCCTGTAAATAATATATCTACCAAAACTACCTAGTTTTGTAGTTTTGCAAACTACTACTAGTATTGTTATCGTAGATTTGTTTAAAGAATGTTGGTTTGTTGGCAGAATGGTGTTTCTTATGTCAAATTTGAGACTGCATTCATTCCGTCAAAAGAGCACCAAGTATTCCAAATTACTTTTAAAAATGTAATGTGAAAATTCCACAGAGATGTCAGTGAAGAATTGCATATATAACATAGGCCAGGAGAAAGTCGGTAGCGAACAAAGCAAAGGGTGGAAAGAAATATTATGGCATAACAAACAAGAAGACAAACCAAAAGCGCGTATTCTTCCCTTCCTTACATATGCACGTATTTTTCTGCCTATTAGAAGCTATTGAAGATTTTATGTTGTATACTAAAGCAAGCATATTATTATGGTTTTGTGTATATCTTTAATCTCTTCACATATATATGTACATAAACGCGTATGCCTACTTATGTCACTAGATACGATACGTTGCATATCAAGATTTCTCAGGATAGCGACCACGACACTTTTGTGGCAATGAAAATACGTTAAAGTTATTATTATTACTGCTTCACTCTTCCGGGAAAATACTCTTTCACACGCATGCATCCTTCTCATAGACGGAGTAATAATAATAGTAATAATAATACCACCGCATCATCTTGGATGAAGATGAAAGCCGAGGAGAGAAGGAAGCTACCAAAAATGTTAAGCAAGTGCAATGCATATAAAAAAGACGTGAATTGGAATTGGAGGTAATAAGAATAAAGAAAGTGGAGAGAAGGAAGTTGAGGGCAGAAAGCGAAAAAAGGAAGTATATTCTTATGTACAGCTTTCTATATTATACATCGATGAAATCATTTGAAAATTTGCATACTATTCATGGAGTAAAGCCTATGCCTATGTATGTTTATAAGTACATAGTACATATCAAAACTATGTACATATGCAACCCCTTAAAAACTAAACTACACATTTCTATGGGTTCTCTGGTATTTCATTCCATTCCATCATACTTATCTTTAAAAAGGAATAGATGCACGAGCAGGCCTTGGTTTTTGTTCATTCGTAAGTGGCTTATTTCAAAGTCACCATTATTATCATGAACATCGTGATCATCACGATCATCATCAAGGCACAGTTCAACTAAAAATTCAAGTAGTCTCTTAAATTTCCTTCCTTATTCTTCAGTTTCCCATAGGGTAGAGAAAGGCAAAGTCTTTTTCATGATTTGACACATGAAGAAGGAGAAAGTATCACGCTTCTACCGAGCCGTGCACAAAACGCCGACAAAATTTTGCTTTTTAAAAGAAACCCAGGAAAGAAAACTTAAGAGATTTTTTCGTTGGAGCATTTTATATTTTCAACCACGCAATGTGGTTGAATGGTGCGGGGGAGCGGGGAGTGAAAAAGGAGATTGGGAAGAAAGGGTGGGTGAATAAAAGAAGGGTGCGGATGCATGCAAATTTTCAGCTACTTTTGAATGAAGAAAAGAAAAATCCAAAGGAAAGAACGCCCGACTTTTCTTCACAAGTGAAGTTTTTATCGGAACATTTTTCTGTTATAAAAGCGCAATCCTTTTTCTCGGATAAATCTCAACAAAAATCACTGGAATGCATAGACAAGAGAAGCTAATATGTTAATATAATAATTTTCCGTACTATGCATATGCATTATTCATGATTTATTGTGACTATCATTATTATTACGATTATCACAGTTTAAATGGCCAACCTTCTCTTATTCAAGACTTACGAAAAGTAAGGAGCCACAAAAAGGAAATTCTTAAGTTTCCAAGTTTATCTCTAAAATAAAGACATTCAAAGACAGAAAAGTTGAAAAGTATCATAGGCATCATCACGCATTTTATATTATTACTGCAGAGAGTGAATAATAAACAGGGACACGTGAGCGGACTTACAAAACAATAGCAGAAAGAGACGGCATGGTCTAGTCAGATTATATCTAAAGTTTAATCATGCATCCCTCAAAGGGACACTGAAAGAGAGGAGGAGACTGTACCAAGAGGCTTAGCTAAAAGTAAAGGAATTTTAATGTATGACTGAGTGGACTAAATGTTCCAAGAGGATTTACAAAATAAATGGCCTAATTGGTTTAGAATTGTTATGATGATGGCACCTATACTCATAGATATGAACCTACAAAGTATAATGAAGTAAAAGAGCTGTAAAAAATCCTATAGCTCTTGGCTTCCGTGCGTGCTCTTCTTGTAATTTCCATATCTATCAAGAAGACAGGACTTAGGAACTTAGGACAGAGACACGAGTTCATGAAGCTAAAGTGGAAGCAATAATAATATTTAAATGCATGAGTCATGTCACACAACTGCATAATAATAAGTACAAAGGAGTCGTCTGGCTTAAGTACTCGTTCCTTCAATATCCGACGAGTGGATATGTATGCGTGTTCATATTATAGTATATACGTTTTTGTAATAATAATACACATAAACCAGACTTGACCCTTGAGTTCTTGAAACGGACCCTTTGGAAAAAGTATTACGTTGTATCGCATCGGGTTGTCTTGCTGCCGTGTGTATGTTAATGTCTCTTCTTGTGTCTGTCTTGAGTCTTGAATCCTGGTCCTATCCTGTACAGAGTCTTATGTCTTCCCGTCGCTTACTGTGGAGTAGTAGCAGAGTGATTCTTGTGACATGATGAGTTACCTTTTTTATGGTTATTATGGCTATGAGATTCTTTGCTTCTTCATCTCCTGCTCCTTCCGTCTTCAACATTGAATTGAAGAACAAGAGTTTTCTGTTACAACTTATCATGAGCATCAAACATCATCTCGTGATTCCCTCGTGGAATTATCGTACCTAAACTATAGCCCTCACGAAAGCGTTGTTCTATCCAAGTTTCCGAACGTATATACTAAAATGTAATGCTCTGCATTTATGTATGCTATATCATGTCCTAGCCGTGTCTTGTCTGCGGCTCAGCATTTCCTTATCTCTGGCGACCATGCAGCCGTATAACATGACATGACTAAGTACACAAGACGAGGATGATGATGCATACATATTTGCCTTGGCTGTCGTGTGTGTATGCAAGAATGCAAGAAGGAAGTAAAAGGGAAGTAGAAGAGGGGATTCATAGAGGTTCAGGTTGATTTTATTATTTGTATTTATGCCCAAGATATAAAAGATTACGTGCCCTTTTAGCATCTTCAATAGAAAAAGTCAAACAGGAAGAATTTAAGTGTAGCAATTCTTTTTTTTCTTTCGTATCCATTGTAAATAGATACGTGAAGGTGAGCAAAGGCACGCACAAAAAAGTGCTTTTCATACTTTCTCCACTCCAAAGTCTTCTGTTTCTTTTTGTGGTGAAAGAAGTAGCAATGGAGGGAGAAAAGAGCATACCGAAATTGCCATTCTTGCTGTCTAATTTTTCATTTCTTGCTGGGAGCAGCGTCCTATAGCTTCTGGTCGCCCTTTGTAACAGCAATATTTATACGAAATGATAAAATCCAATGCTGTACATACTAAGACCCCTTGCTACCTTTCTATGAATCTCTATTCTTTATACTATAGCGGAGAATGAATGAATTCATATTATGTTTTAAGACTTATTCCATATGACTATCCTTAGAAAAATTTCTTCTTTTTTGCTGTCAACTGTGTCGCTGTTGCGTTAGAAAGAAAAGAAAGAAGACATTGAAAGCAAACGACAATAATAATAGGTAACAACGGCACGTAACGCTTATGAGATGTTCTTAAGAGCTTCGTACGTGAGCACTCCTTCCTTGTCTCTTTTTCTGAGTTTTTACTTATTTTTTATAAAAACATAGCTTTTCACATCATGTTGCTCTTCTTAATGTACCTATATATATATCATTTTTTAAAACATACATACGCTTATCCATTCGCACGCATCTTCTGTTTGTTAAAAGTATACATTAGATTTTAGCCAGCGTGTCAGCGATAAAAAGGAAAAAGTAGAAAATTCGGAGTAAAAGAATCTCGTAAATATGTGTGTAAGCTGAACAAGAAACACATATGCTTTTAAAATTTCTAAAAAAGGCACAAATATATATAAACATATATACATTCGTGGTTATGCATATACATACATTGCTGTATGGAGCATCAACTCTTTTGCCAACCTAGAACCGAGCGAGCGAAAGGAAAGAGCATATGGGATGACATTCATCCCCTAGCTCTGCCACTTTCCCTAAATTTTAGAATCATACATATTGGTAAAAAGAAAAGAGACGAGCTTAGAAAAAAATCGTGAACAACTCATACAAGGGGAAAGCTTGAGGAGGATTCGAAAAATAAAAAAACCTGGAATGAATGACAATTTTTCACAATTTTTAAAAGATACGCACACCAAAGTCCAGGAAAAATACTATATATTATAAAAAGCACAGGAGATAAGACACAATGCAAAGTGTACGCTTGTACGAATTTTTATTGACATGATGAGGGATAATATATTGATAGCAAGGAGAAAAGAATTCGAATACGTATGCTTTTTTCTTCTTCCGGTAAAAGCACGTTCATAATACACTTCTCAGGGGAAAAAGTGGAAACTTGATAGGACGGAATTTTATTAAAAAATGTGATGTGATCTGATACACTGTCCCTTTTATACATATTCAATGAATGTGATAACAGAGATGAGGGGGCGACTGGAGAGAAAATGAGATAAAAAATAATATTTTTATTCGCAGTCTCCGCCGGCTTCTATCACAAATATTGAGACCACGTTGTGATTGTGCTCCTATTATTTTTCTGTGTGTTTATTGAGAAGAAGTAAAGTGAGCTCAGCTCGTTTCTGACTTTGAGTGGCCGATAACTTTTATTGCTATTATTGCCTTCCTCCATTCAATGGTTGAAAGGGTGGAGGAAGAAAGAAGAGATAGGGAGAAAAAGAGGACAGTTGTGTTTGTGTTTGCATTGCTCTACAGAAACAAACATTTTTTGTGACTGTGATTTTCTTCGGTGGCTATTTGTAACTGTAGCATCTGAAAAGTGTGCATAACACAAATGCGGTAGTATAGTAGCTAATATATGAGTTCAAGCATTTTTTGTTTCCAGCTAGAGGCGATTCCGCATGGAAGCTCACATTGACGATGATGAGGCTTATCTATCTTTACCGTCTGTTGAGTTTATGTAGTATTTTGTATGGGAGCATGGATATCAAAGGTACACACATTATCTACCGGCATGCACGCTCGATCGCTCGCACTTGTTGGGGAAAGGGAATAGTAAATAGCTCATCGATTTAAAGGGGACTAGGGAATTGATACAGGTATAGGTATCTTACTTACGTTATCGATGATATTATCTATCGGTGTACTATCTTAATAATACATGGAGTAATTAACAACAACATTGAAAATGTATGGTGTTACAACATGCATGGGCTATATTTGTACTGCTGGTAGTATTGCAGTATGTCTCTGTTGAGCTTATTCTTGTACAACTATGTTTCTTTCTGTGAAAGTAAGAGAAAGCACTTTGAGGGCAATGCAAACTTTATTTGTGAAAATCCGGCAGTGGCATAGTGGAACTGGAGTAGCTTTCAAAGGCTTGTGTATACATAGACAGAGAGCTAGTAGATATGGGAATTGTCGAAAATCCCCAAGCGCTTTCCATGCTCTTCCATCAAAACAAACTGGGAGGAAAGTGAGTGTTTGCTTGTTTATGTGCTTCCCTGTTTGTGTAGACTTACTTTACTTTTTATGAGGAATACACAAGTATTTGCGTATGGGTGCCTCTGTTATGTTATGTGTAAAAGGCTTCTGAGGAAAGCAGTTTAGTTAGTAAAAGAGGAAGAAGGTTTTACTTTTATTCTTTTTTTTGATCGCAGGAGTATTTTAGGGTTTATATTAAATAAGAATGAGAAATAGAAATGCGTGATATATTTTTGTACTGCTGCTGTATAACACGTGTGTTTACATTGTACAGAAAAACCTGAATGAAGGAAATGGGTATGATTTTGTAGAGGAGTGTATTATTTAATGAGTGAGGAAACCTGAGGGTGGATTTAATTTCATGTTAGGGTTTACAATATTTACTTGGGAGCGAGAAATAAATTGGTGAATAAGCGAATAACTCTTGTGTGTGGCATCGGCATCCTATTAAGAAACATATCATTTCACACCTTTCAGTTTGCTTCGACATAAGTAGAGTAAACGTAAGGAGTGGGTAGTTGGTTGTGACAATCTTTCCTTTGGGTTATGTAACAATAATTAATTATTCATAAACTCATTTAGCATATTTAAATTAAGTAAAACATTATAGTATTCTTCAGTAGATGAATGCAGAATCCCAGCTTGTGTCACATGACTGTAAAATTAGACTACTTCGGGTTTGTTAAACTTTGTAATGCAGTTGCACTTTTAATAAGTAAGAACGCCACATTATATATACTCCCACGCTAATTCCAAATTCTTCAACGAACCTTATGTTATTTAACCAGTACCTACACTGTCCATGAGGACAGTATTTTACAAACCACAATTATATTATTTAGATTAGGCACACCTAAGAATATGTATAGCTTAAGACAAAGCTGTTGTATTAAAATAAGGTATAACTTTTTTTGTTTCATTTCTTGTAGTCATTTTTTATAGCTGCTTTTCATGACGTTTGCATCTTTAATAGATCGATTCCAAGAAAAAAGTAATGATGTGCATAAGGATGTGCGTAGTGCGTACCACGTAGTTATTCAAAGGTAGAAATACGATGATTCACTTGCATTTAAATGGTACTTCAAAAACGTCATTGTTATATCATACCTTTTACATATAATGACACAGGAATCAATATTGCTGAAGCTGTTACAGGTTTGCTTCAACTGACTGCAGGTGTGGGTGATTCTGCTTTACGTCTATCTCCATTAGTATCTTCGGTCATTGTAAGTTATAAGCATGATATGTACATAAAGAACCTATGAATTATGCATACATACTTTACATACGTGCAAATAATCTTCATCTGACTCTAAGAATCGCTACGCTCCTTCTCCTTCTTATTTAATGAAGCTACTGACACAGTATTGGGTATATTTGCAGAGTTAGTTTTTAACATCCCATAGCACAGGTTTCTAATTCTTGCAGTCTTCTAAGTCTAGTAGCCTTTCATCTAGTTTAAAGTAATTTAGCCTTGCTGCTTATTAAAAACGACAAAATACAGCATTGTTCATAACTCTTTAATCACATGCCACTTCCATCTATCTCTGTGTGATCCACTTGTCAGAAAGGAATGTCTTCGGCTGTGTTTATTATGATGTCACCAGGGCTCTCACGTCATCTACGTGGAAATCCTACCTGATTTGCATAAATGATTGTGAACGATGCTAAAACGTAAAAGTTTCTAAATCCGTAAGCTTCAGTAGAATGGTTTTGACGTATGAACTTTGTTTGCATACCTGAAATTAGGATTTCAACAAGCTATTGCGGCTGAATTCTATTTACACATGCTAGATCAACTGCGATTTCTATTCATCCATTTTACAATGCCAAAATAAGAACAAAAAGTTAAATAGGTATGCCACAGATCTTTACAAATCTAAGTAAATCAGCGAACCATGCACGGTTACAAATTTCCCCTTTACCGTTTCCATTCATACCATAAGAAGGCAAAATACAATGCAGAACGCAAGTTTGGATGGATGGACGACAATGGGCTGCGTGTAGAGAACAAGATTATGTCTTTTTAGCTATGGATTCGCTGACTCATCCGTTATTCAATTTTGCTTGAAAATAATCCACCCGGAAAAACTAATTAAAACTCTTCCGTTACTCATTCATTTATCTCAAGCAAAATGAGTAACTTTACTAATTACTTAAATATTGATATAAAACTGGCGCATAGCAGAACTATTCTTGCTCGTTCGTGCTTCAACCTTTCTGTAAACAGAAGGAAAAGATCCGAAAAGTTTAACGGGACTGTTGAAAAGCTTCGAGTCTCTTTCCAAGCTTCATTTTAAACAGTTGCCTTAAAAAGTTAAGAACAGGGAATCATGAGATGGGATGAGTTGACTGACTTCTGAATCAAATTAACACAGCTTTTGTAACTTTCAAAAATAAGGATTGAGAGCCTTGTACAAAACACATACATACAGAGAGAGAACACAGTCGTCATTAGTATGCAGGATATTTAGCTTATATGCTACGTATATTTTATCTTACTTTTAAAATAGCTATTTTTATCATAAATTCGTATGGGTACAAATGTGGAAGCGCATAACTATTTCTTCTTTTTTACTTATAAAAGCTCATTGTTGGATTAGCGTTTCCTTCTGTCTGTAGCTTTTGGTTAGGTTTGTGCAGCTGGGCATTGAGGAGATGTGCTGATGTACACTTTCACATGGAATCTTTATACTTGGAATTCATTCATGTTTCATAGTTTCTTTTCTCTGGCTTTTCTAAGGCATTTGCTTACTAAGCTATTTAATATTTCTGAGAATATTGTTCCCTTATTGGTAAATGAGCTTAAGTAAATAGATTTTTTGTCTTTTTGCTGTTTTGTATGGATAAATATAACCACACCAGCAAATTTTTCAAAACTAGTCAAAAGTCCAGCTCGCAGTGCTGCTGACTTGAGTTTCCGTTGTTTGAAACTGTAATCTCAAATCAAAATACATTCATATTTACGTGGTATATTCTGCATTGTAAAGGCTTCACCGGAAGCTGTAAAACTGGCTGCTGGGATGCTTTAGAGTATCAAAACCGTCTGTATAACTCCATCGTCTTTAGTCTTTGTGGTATAAATTGTCTTTTAGGATGTAAACTATTTGGAGGAGTCAGATACGACACCACAATAGCGTCCTCAACAACCTAGTTTCCACAACTTAAAATTTCTTGGTGGTTGTCTCTGAAACAGAAACACGAGAAAACCGGAAGTTTAAAACAAGTTGCATACAAGAGAACATTATTAGCTTTCACAAACGAAAAAGGCATCGAACAGACAGAAACACAGTAAAAACCCAGAATGAATGCATTCTTATAACTTTTTTACTTCGTTTATCTTGAAAAAGGTTTGCTACTTCTGCTCTTCATTTTTTATTCCTGTTTTATAATTCTGCATAACTGTTGTTAGCTGTAACAAGCTAACTGTTATTTCTCCACTGATGATAACGATCCTCCTCGTGATGACTTGTAGAAAAACTTTGTCTTTTACTTAAAGCAAATAGTTATTCTTCTTGGCGCTGTAGATTTCTTCTCATTCGTTTTTTTGCATTCGTATACTTTCCTTACTTATGCCTATTACATGAGATAGATGAATATATAAAACTGTAAAATGACAGATGGGAGCTATCCGGTCGAGTGAAAAATTAAAGTTTTTCCTGCAAACTAACTACACCATTGTAATATAGCTTACATAAGCTTTTCTTCACGTTTTAGTAGATGAAAAAGCATAAAAAAGAAAATTTGCTCTCGTGGGGTTTCTTAATTTTTTTCTGTGGCATTTCGTCTTCGTAAGTAGAAAAGAAGAGATGAGAGAGGAAATAAGGATGAAGGAGAAAATCGACTTTTGGCTGTTGCTGGTTTATGTATTTTTTTTCTAATAATGCCTTTAAGTCAGCATTTGCTGAGCATTGTCTGATTGTGTTGATTTTTATGTTCTACACATCCATACGCTTCCGAGTAAAAATTTTTTTAGTGAAAAGAGGAAACAACACAATGGCTTCTTAGCAGCATCCCACAACAGTTGGATGTTGGATACATTCCTCTAGACTCATTTCTGTTTTTGACTTGGTGATGCATTGCATAAGAGCAAATTCTGAGAAAATGGCGATGAAAAGATTTTTGTGAAGATGAGAGAGGGAAAAGAGATCAGAGAAGGAGGAAATACACGTATATGAGATTGCAGTGATGCATGCACTTTGCCTTACTCAGCATCACTCAACTCAACAACAGGAGCAATCAATGGCTATGTCACTTCTCCTATTCTTCAGGAAAAATATAGAAAGAAATCCGTTCACGGAACGGAGTACACGGAAGTTAACTAAGGTTTTCACCACCGCACATATTGTATATATTGGAGAAGGCCACAGTGTTGTAAATAGTTGTGGTGGAGTAGCCCCGTGATTTTACATGTCATGGTCTCATTATTACAAAATAAGTTACATACTTCTTCTATTGCTAAAACCAGAAGAGCTGGTTGAGTGGTAGTCAGTTGCAGAAGTGAGTATTTTCCACAGGAAAGAGCAAAATGGATATAAAAGGGAAGAAGTAGAATATAATATCGCGATCATGATTTTGGAAGAAGAACGTGTAGCAAAAAGGATTACAGAAAAGAGATTTGATGGAGTTGAGTCGGACGGAAACCGCTGGCTCTGCATCAATCTCGAAAATGTGTGTGTATGTGTGCTTTTATGGGATGATCATAACCCCTTTTATAATCTCGTTTCAAAATTACTACTACCTCAATAAATATCTACTTCTCAGAGATGCTACGAGAATGATGAAAGTTGAGCTAAGATTGGCACTAGCACATCAATCATTTCTATTAAAGAGAATATATGTAAGGTAAATATAAATTAGTTCACATTGTTAATGAATCTCTGAGCTTGACTTAAGTTTAATGAATAACATGAGCATGTTTTCGTGTTACGTGGACCAATTTTTTACACTTTTCACTAAAATCACGCTTTTTTACAAATCTATTGTTCAGTGCAGAATTACATGTTTTTAAGTTCTATTGTGGTTTAAGAATTACACAGCAGAAAATGTATGAAATGCAGAAAGTTCTATATATGCAAATATTCAAAAGCAACGTATATATATATATTCAAATGATATAAGATATTCTTTATCAATCCTTCTTACATTTTGCAAAAAAGACTTGTATAAAAACTATGAAATGGAAAATGTATTCAAATAGCAAATAAAATACAACCATGCTTAATTAAGAACTGAAGTTAAAAGGAAGTTACAAAACAGTACTAAATACTTGCTCCCTAAATTTCATTAAAATTTTCCTAAGGGGCAAATATGAGCTGTCAAACTAAAATTGAACAAAAGCTTTATTGCGTGGATCCCTATAGAATACGCTTAGCAATAAGGAATATGTTTATAGAAAATAGAATCGGAACTAAAAAGTAATATTAATATATACTTATATATTATTAGCATGGAGGAAGTTAGGAAAAGACCAAAAAGCACAACAAGGCGATGATGAAAAACTTCTTTAATTAGCATTCAATTTCACATTGACTTAAAACACAAAACTGTGGAAGTTGTTTTTCCTGGGTCCATCTTCTATTGTCTATACAGTTCTCAAGAGGAATACCATTTCCAATTGAAAACTCAGTTGTGCGCTGTGAGAGTTAAAATAAGAATAGGCAAAATATCTTCTGTACAGCCTCTCAGTATTTTGTTGTTGAAAAAGTGGTAATGAAAGCCTCTGAAAGAGAAGACATACGGGAAAATGTGCAACTCATCGTATGTAGACAATACCTACAGAAAATTAGTTGTCTATTAATCAAGATAATGGAATAGGGTTGGCTAGACACAAGACGCAGAAGAAGATTACGAAGAAGTGAATAAATACGGATATGGTTCTATACATATGCATATAGCTGACTCGGATTTTTAAGCCTTTACACGAGTTCGACATCAGCCTGCTTCTTCATTCTCGTCTTCTACAAATACATATACCTATGAGTGCTTGATGTTTTAAGTCGCCTTCTTAGCTATTTCATTACTAAAGCACCCTGAAATACGTTTCCTTATTTGGAATTTTTGTTGTTGGCAATATACTGTTCTCGCTACACAACAACAATATCTCACCATCTCATCATGGTTTTCGGTGTGGCTGCTTGTCATTCCAAGCTTTATTAGCCTATAAAGGAATGACGACTGAGCAGAGAGGAGTAGGGATAATAAGGAAGGAACTCAGTTCCGTCTATATTTGTAGTCTAGCTCTAGATGTAGAAAACTTTTCCAAACTGCCTTTTTCTGCTCCAGGGCTAATCATTGATTAACTCTTAGTAAATAAAAGGTTTTTACAAAGGCAGGTAGACGGAAGAAGCATGGGATGAGAGTCCTTCAACTCAAAAGTTAAAGCACCTGCTTGCTTAAAAAGTCCCTTGGTGTCGTACAATGTTTATGAGATATTCGTATCTTCCGTATCGTACTTAAGTTTTGTTTGGGATTGCTTCATTTGCCGTGAGCTATGGACGGAGTGACTAAAGTATCAACCGTTAAATTACTTCCCTGTTTAGCTCTCACGCGCACACACTTACTTTTATTTGCCAGTTGAATACATACTAGCTAAGGGAAAGCTATTAACAACAAAATACTTGTACAAAAAGCAACTTACTAAATGCTTCCCAAATTGGAATATGGATCCAGCAAAAGAGAGATTCCTAGAATTAGATAATTGCCTCAAGTTCATTTCATGAGAGAAAAGAGAGTGAGGGAGGAGGAGGGCGTTTTTCACTTGTTTGGTCAGAAAACGGTCATATATCGTGTATTGTAGGCATTATTATTGGAAACGCCATTAAATTAGCAGGACGAAAAGGAAAAACAGTAGTAGCCGATGGCCAATCCTATAGTTAAAGGATCATATAGACCTATAGTAGTGCTGCAGACGGCTGACCATGTCATGAATATAATGTCTTTTGCACTGTAGCTAGCCTCCAGCAGCAGGAGTTTGCACGATGCTTTTCTCTGCTTAAGGCATACTTATTGGCTTGAGAGCCAGGAAATTCCTGGCACTTGTAAAGAACACACGATCCACCGCACCAGTCATCTCAATTCCATGTACAAAAAGAGTGAAAGTCCAGTAGCTGCAGTGATGGCTTGGTGGTGGAGAAATTAGAGAAAAGCTTGGTTGCCTGCTTTTTTGTGGTAATGAAGTAAGCTCCTGAAAACTGGTTGAATCTAGAGTCCCGCTGGTATTAACATGGTTGGAGCTACTAATATTTAGTACCTTATTGGATCATTTTACACTGGTTCGACAGTATTTAGGCAATTTGCCTTGGATCCTTGAGAAAACATGATTAGCTGGTGATATCCAGATAATTTATGGTATATAAGAATAATATCAATTTTGCATGCTTACTTATTAGTATTAGTCTAACAACTTGTATTTGTATATGAGCCACACATACAATGTGCTCCAGTGTTCTTTATTTTTCCTCTGCTAAATGAACCATGTTGATCCTGTGTATTAAGTATTAGCTATAGGTAAATCAACTGTTTTCCAAATTCCGACGGAGTAAGTTTTATTTATTAGTAATTACTCCGTTCTAGTTTGCGTGGCTACTTAATAGTCTTGTTTTCCCTGCTTCTGTTTCTGATGGGTGGTATGCTATGTTTATGAGGAAAATGCATATAACTTTATTTGATGAATTGCTTTTCGGGTTATGACTTTGGCTTGTGTATTATGAATAGTATGCAAACATGATTTTTGTTTAATACGGACTATGAATTATTGATCATTCAAAATGCGGAACAAACTCAAAGGAGAAAGTCTATCGTGTGACCTAAAGAAATCTGATTAATTTCCTGGAAACAAAATACCTTGAACAAATGATTAACTCGTTTTCTCTTCGGCTTTTCCCCTACTAAGCTCATAAGCCTTAAGCCTCATACCGCATGGGACTGTGACTATGTATTTGCATGTGGTAGCAGCAGCAGCACGGAGAAAGTTGGCAAAAACAACCATTCTTTTGTAGAGATCAAATGAGACTGCATAAGCTTTCCAAACGATTTTCCTAATCTCGCAGTAAATATGACCATTTCGGTCATTTTAAGACCTTTTCCACGAATGGCTTTGTATTTTTATAATACTTCCTAGAAAATAATTAAGCCGAAGGGCTGCATAGATTCCATTAGATATCATTACACTATAGTAGAAACACTAAAAGGGTTAAAACTGTATAATATGTTTGACATGATGCATGATTGTGTGAGTGGTGCTCATAAATTCCGTAAGCGCCCGACAAAAACGAGTAGGCGTAATCCGCTTTTTGTTTGTCTCTCCATTGTTTTACAGAGGGAAAGCATTTTACCCATGTATGGACATGACATAAGGCATAGTGTAAGATTTTGGCATGGAAAATATTACATCAGTCAATGCAAATCCGCCTCAAGTCATATTTCACTGGAATGGAGAGTCATCATTCATCATCAACATTTCAGACTACTTCCATGTTATTGTACACTAGACAAAGAAGCATACTATGCATGGCACACGACTGTATCGACTGGAACTTAACAGCTTATGTTTTTACTGAGAAAACCCGATAGTCCCACACATTAGCAATTATAAGGAATAAAGAACAGTATGAGTAATTTAGTAACGACAGATAAGGATTAGTATTGGCCTCTTGAGTGTTTTCGAAACATGGATTTTTTATCCAACTCAGCTACATTATAGTAACAATGTAATGTGTAACTTTCAATTAATTATCTGTTAATTAATGAATTCATGTTTATTCTTCTTCTCATTTCTATTCTAGACACTGTTGGCTGTTATATTCTTGTCGTTCCTCGCCAGCACAGTGACATGCAGATCAAGAGGGAATACAAATAGTAGCAGCAGCAATAGTAATCTCAAGGGTCAACAGTACCAGAATTACGACACGCATCACCATTACAACTCCCATCGTCTCAGTAATACCAACAGTCATCATTATCCCCAGCACCATCAGCAACATCACAGTAAGCATCCCCATCACCATCACGAGAAGCAAATAGGAGAGGATGAAAGTAACAAAATCAGTCTTTTGCACAATAATGCCCACCATAATCATAAAGCAGTGGCAGCTCCGCTAGCCCTACCTTCCTCTTCAGTCGTTGGAAGAGCTTCCGCTTCATCTTCAACAGAGCTGATGACTGGACCGACCAAATCGGCTAGAACGGGATCGACAACGAATTTTCCTTCCCCGAGGCGACTCTCTGATGAAGATTATGATGACTATGAGGATGAAGACGACGATGAGGATGGCAGCTCAGGTGGGGGAAGACATGCATACCTGATGACCACAGACAAGAAAAAGTCCTCAGCAGAGAAAATGACAGAGGATGAAGCTCTTAGTCAAGCTTTTGAGAAGCATATGAGGCCGAGCAGTAGCACTAAACTGACTGCCAAGGAAGTTCATGATGTGTATGCTTATCAGCTTCCCAGTGACCTATGGTTTGTCGTGAGGTACTCGAAAAATTCGGATGGACAAGTGGAAAAGTACATGTAAGAAACCTAAAACATATAAAAACTATTTATAAAGATAGTAGGAATGAAATAATTTTCTCTTGAAATACATAAGTGACTCTAACATGGGGTATTCTGATACTTTCTCTTTTACAGGAACATTGTAGACAGCTTCACAAATTACCTGGACAAGCTGGATAAGGATGTGAAAACAGTTAGCGTAAATGTTAAAGGGGTAGAAACTGTTTTCAGGCTAACGACTAAACACAATAATAGTAGTTCTTAAAATTAAATCATATGCACACATCAAACAAAATCGAATTCCAGATCATGTTTTTGCATAGCCTACTAGATCATATGTATGTATGATCTAGTAGGCTATGGTTTTTGTTACGTGTTTATTGTGTACTGCATATATATACTAATTAAGTACATATTTGCATAACGTAGCTGTATAAACAAATTATAACTAATCACTAAAATAAATTACTATTGTAAATTAAAACATTATTGTACAAATATACAGAAATTATAACAATAAGTGCGTGAGTAATTTTAGTCACCCTAAATTAAATAGGATTTAGGCATGCATGTTAGTAAATATGATACTATTTCATAATGATGATACATATGATAAATATTGAATGAATGACTAGTTAGAATTTAGAATGATATGGGGATATTAGATTATATAAGAACATATTATTGTAAAACTATGTTGTACTTTAGTCCAAATAGTCAGCAACGTTAAATTAATAGGATTTTTTTGATATTCCAAATTCTATACGAAAAAATCCCTGTTTAAAAAACATACAATGTTTAATCTATTCCGAATACGATCAATGCAAATCTTAAATATTAGGTACACAACAAGGAGCTTCCAACTCCCTTCAGCAGACTACCTCTCTCTTATTTTTTGCACATGTGTACGTACAAAGCAATACCTTGCTATAAGATTCGGATCGAATCCCTTTCACACCACAAGAAGAAGCTTCATGGGGAGTGAAGTGCTGAGTGCCGAATAGTCTCTGGAAGGAAGGATTGAACAATCTGTTGCATGTACTGACTGGGATATAGTAAATCTTTCGCAAAATGAACGAAAGTTATCGTTTACAAAAATTACACATACCTTATGCTACTAATGACTAAAATAAAATGGATGTAAGTAAGAATATGCACCGTTTGGAAACGAATAAACAATAGACATATCGTTGGCTAAAAACGGACTTTCCATTTCTTCTGCATAAAATGTATGGTCATAAAATAACACTGGAACATTAAGTTTTAGCCTTCTTTATTCACATTTTTCTGACATGAAATTATTTTCAACATTTATTTGGTTAAACCTATTTTAGTAACTTGTAATAATTAATGGATACATTGTTGAATAATCGTGGAATTAAATTACATTGATATAAAACACAACATGCAAAGCGACTAGTTAGGAAGTTTCTAATGAATTCAGCAGTTGCTCACGGCACAGGGATAAAAGTCTGAAACATTCAGTATTATATAAAATATTTTACGCAAGTCATACGAATCCCGTATGTTTCAAAATTTATCATGACTTGTGAATGTTATTTCTTTACACACATTGAAAATTTTTCTAAAACACTGGAATGTTATTTACAAAAGACAGACACAGGACATATTGCAGAAAGCTACTACGCTACCCAGGCGTCCAACATGCTTAGTTTAGTAGCTTTAATTTCTTTACGACTTATAGGTAGTATTTTAATAATGTACATCTTACATATAACTGTTAAACCATATTTGCAATGTTTATGGATTTTCTATTTCTTAAAAGCATACAAACCAAGCATGAGTCTGAGAATTAGACATTGTTATAATATACTTTACTTCTCTAACCTAAAATGTAAGCCGTAGATGTTTTTATAAGAATTCACATCTCAATAAGGCGACTTGAATTCCCTTTCATCACAAAGTTACATAGGTGTATTATAATCATAATTTTCAACGGATGTAGTATAGTTTCCACAACTTTAAAATGGCTGCCTTCTTTAGTGTTTTTACAAACCATCATATCAGTAGTCAAACAATTCTCATTACATTCAGTACCACGTCTATATTGACTTCTTAAATTGTCTTTACCACCCTGATATCACTAAACTAAATTTTTATGAGTAATGTTTCCTTTCAAAATACTGTTATATTTTAATAGTACGTATTGATAGCCAATTATTACAATTGTTAGTAAGGTATAATATAAAAGCCTTTTTAGCTCTCCGTCTTATATGACTTCCCGAAAAAGTCTATCAACATATCTAATCCATCAGCTTTAACTACTATTCATAATTCATTAATTTATAGCAGGTTCCTTTTGTAGACTAATGAACAGGTATTACCAGCCAGCAAATTATACAAAATCGTGCTGCTGGGAGTGTAAAAATCTTGAGAGAATGTTGAAGATACATAGGAATGCAAAATAAGGATGTTTAACTCATAATAGTCAATATACTAAATAATCCTGTGTAAATGTTGTTAAACTATACATAGTATTTATATACAATACTAAAGAAAAGTCATCATAATTGACATACAATTTGTAGTTGAAAGTACCAACGTAATGATATTTTGGTACAAAACACGAACATCATAGACACACAGATGGACTGACACATTTTTACCAACTAACACGGAAAGACAAAACTTTACACTTTACATGACAAAACCAAGAAATGCGGTACATAAAAGTATATGTATAGTATATACATAAAATATTTGATTTACACGTATCAAGTCATTCATCATCATATCATGAATAACTCTATTGTCTCGATAAATCATGAATTGTTGAATTGAGAAGCATATTTTTGATGCGACAAAAAACCAAATGAAAAACCTGATTAAATGCAGTTTTTGATACATGAAGCGTACAATCAATGGTACGTAAAACATAGCTTAAAAATACCTTAAGCCTTTTATGGGCTTTGGCAAGATAAAATCGTACGAGGCGACAGCGCATGAGCATATCAATTATGAAAGCCAGCTTTAACAGGTGTTCATAAAACAAAACTGAGAAGCTCCTGTGTTTGTGTTATGCAGTCATAATTGAAACATGTATAGAAATTCTTAGGCAAAATCATTGTATTAAGTAATTGAATCGTTGCACTGTCATATTGAAGATTTACTGTGCATTATTTCAAGCAGTGGTTTGTCTAAGGGTGCAACGAGTTACAGATAATAATACACTGTTGTTTCATTAATCATTTCCCTCAGTGTTTAATCGGAAGTAATGTATTAGTAAGAAGATGCATCAGTCTTTTCTGCATGGAGATGTTAACATAATGCTGCAACACTAATCTGCAATGTTGAATGTTATTCATATTACAGTCCAGAAATATTTTTGGAAAACCTGAACTTATGTATGTAAACATTAAATAAATTCAAGAACGTCATATCGACATTAACAGCTTACAAAATACTGTAGGTAAATGTGCCTGGTGAGTATAAAACGAGCAAATAAAAGTTTTTTAACAGGACGCAACGTCAAAATAAAACTTGATCGGTCACATGCAGAACAGAATCAATAGTATAGTTTAACAGTAATTAGTTCAATTAAAAAGTAAGTTACATAATCTAGTAAGATAGCAAAAAGCAAAGTCTACTGATGCATGCAAGTTCTACACTTAATATTAATGAAGCAAAATAAAGCAGATGGGAATATTTCTGTTTCCTTCTGACGATAACAGTTAAGTTGTTGTAAAACATTTAACAATGAATTTGCCTATAAATTCTAGAAATGACCAAACTTATTCTCTAAGAGGAACCCAAAGATGACTTTCCCGATTTAGTAATGATCCCAGTCACTGTTAATTTTGAGTATCCTAATAGTGGTGTTGACGGAGTGTTTTGATTCAGTGAATTTCAATATTCTAATTACTCTATGACATCAGGTCAAATAATTTGTTAAAATCCGAAACCTTATTCATTGTGTTTGGTAAATATTCAATCCTCCATGTGGTTTAATCTGGAAGTAATTTAGGTAGCGTCAATTTATTTGGAGTGCCTTTTAGGGCCTTTTAGGCAGCAGGTTCGTCAACGATGTTCCATGAATTCCTCTTGATGTAATTCATTGCAGTTGGTCAAATCATGCGCTGTCGGCTAATAGTCAATCTTCACGTAATTTTATCTTGAAGCATTCAACTCGGAAATGCCTACACATTTGGCGTACCTAAATAAAACAAATGCACATGAGAGCTTGCACAGCAAACAAATAAAGATTATTACATTAAACAGAATTCCAATTTTCAAGTTCTCCCTACCACACAAACTCCGTAATGTATCTGGGTTAAAGTAGACAGCACAGCTAACGCATAAACTGAAGCAGTCTCGAACCCTAATCCTGGTTGAAATACTAATGAAACAGTTGTGAGTGCGGTGATTGGAAATAACAGCCAATTCAAACCTTCACAACGCGTTCCACTCATTTGCGCAACAATCAGTTTGCAGCAGATGTGAGAGAAAACTGTTCCCACCATATAGAAAAATATTCTTGGCTGTTGTAACAGAATGTTGGTTGGGGAGAGCATAACCCAAAGGGTAGTAACAATCATTAAAATGACGGAGGAATACAGAGGCCGTAGCATTTCAAAAATCGGACGCATTTTTCCTGTTCCATGTTTATAAGACCTGAAAGATAGGAAAACAGGATTTATAAATGGCGAATACTTACTAAGCCAGTTTATGTATAATATCGTTAGAATTTACAATAGTAATATACACTCACATGTACACATTATAGCATGCCATTGGAACGGACAATCCAAATGATCCAGCGTACAGCAAAACTTCGACTAAGTCGCCACAAGTGAAGTAATCCCCGGGGAGATAGAACTTCCACATATCGTGCCCACCGAATCCGGTACAAATGAAAACGAAGAAGCATCCCTACAATACAAGAGTTTACAAAGTTTTACCTTAACTAAATGGCTTCAAATTAATGAATTTAAAAAGTACTCTAAAATTAGTAAAACTCTTCCAAGAAAGTATTTAGAATAATTTAATTTCTATCCAGTAATTTTTCAATATGCACATCACAACGCACTTCCCACGTGCTCTACAAAATAATTTATAACTCACCTAACGTATGAGACATGAACAAATTGAAAGCAGCAAGAAACCATACCCACGATGGCACAGGTAAGTAAGCTGACTCCGGATTGCCTCCTCCACCGGCATAGAAATGATAATCATAAATACTTAATAGAATAAAATTTGCAGCTGTGAATAAAAATCCCGTAAATGTTAATAAATTTGGTGCAATCCACATAGGGCATATCTGTAAATCAAATTAAGTAAATGCAAATTTTATTCATAGTATTACAGAGAAGAGAACTATTGGCTTCCACCAATTCATTTATAACCATTTCGTACTTAACCTTTGAAAAGCTTTTTTATTTAAATCCTACCTGCTCCCCTGCGCTACAAAACATAACAAGATCAATAAAAAGCTAAAAGCAATACTAAATACATTACTTTTTACACTTCGAATTAATAAGCTCAAGAAAGTGTTCGCAATTTACTTGTGATATTGATATTCTTGAGATAACATTGAGATTCATATGAGGTATTTAGGTGTATCGATGTCGAGTCATTCATCACTTCAAAACATCACCTTCATCTTGTCATGAAATTTAGTATAAACAGTATAAAGAATATCCAGTACATACGATAGATGCAGAAACAATAATAAATGAAATTCAAAGATAAACTCTGCACGTAATAATTATTGTCTATGATATGACTATTTAAATTTCTAATCTGTAGCAGGCATTGTGGGATGATAGTTTCGTCCAAAATTTAAAATACCTATTCATTCACCTGTTTAACCCTGCCAATCTTAGCATATCATACATATAACAGCTGCTCAACTTTCTATATACTACAACTAAAATCTGCAAAACATTTAAACTTATTGCACGACTGTTGATAACACTTATCAACCAAAACTGCTACAAAATAGCACCCACACATTGCTTTCCTCCACTCAGACAGTCAGTTCTTTGGCACCGGTTGAACTTTAACCCTATCATAAAAAACATCTCAACTCTGCGCAGATTAGCAAAATTTATAATCACTCATCCTCTGTGTTAATGTAATTTGACAACTACCATAGCCCTTACTATACTAACCACAATCACAACTAAACTCCTTTCTAAACAAACTACATTAAAATTACTCAATAAACTACATCTCGTAAAAATAAATTTACCTTTACTACAGCATTCCAGAAAGGGTGCATCACATAATTACTCAGAGGACTTGTGTCCATTGAAGAGTACTATAAAACAACAAAACCACAATCATTTAGCTTTCCGTAACCTTATCATTTAATTAATACCATTATTAATTAAGGTGCTTACTTTATAATTATCAAAACCCTGAAGGTGCTCAGTGGTTAAATACTGAACTTCCATTTTACAGCACCCCACCATTTTTCCTTCGGATTTTATCTTAACGTTGCTCAATTAAAATTTCCTCCAGCCTCTTCTTCCAGCTCCACTGTTTATTTCTTCTTCTCCAGCTTCTCCAACCTTAAAAAACACAGTAAAATCCTTCTATCAACACTTAAACCTTAACTGCTTCACACACATCATGGAGTAAACTTTACACAAGCGTGTCTTATTTCTTTCTGATTTACTCATCATCATGACGCGATGATTGACCACTCCAACTCAAGATTACTTATTCATGAAAAAAAAATCTCTCATGCAACTTGGTCATTCATCATCCTTTTACTTTTGAACAGCTGTATTAACAACCTCCGTTCACATCATTCCATATCTATTTAAATACCTATCCATGTCTCCTTATTTTTATCCAGCATACCCAATACTCCATACGATTAATTGAATATATCAATAATTTTAACCCATACCTTTTTACATATGATTTCTTCTTCTTCTAAAGATGATAATGCTCGTCATGTTGACCGCACAAGACGAACATAACACATTTTACCACATCACTCTTAACTCTTTCGATTGATAACCTATCCTGATCAAAATTGATCAGTCTTATAACTTCACTTCTTTACTATTTTCTGTAACCCTTCTTTAAAAAATCACAGACTTATTAAAAACTTACAAAAAACACAACTGACTGGCTGCTGGAGTGAGAAGTATATTTTAGCGGCTGTGTTATTCTTCTTCTCCGTCGGGTCTCTCCTTTCGTATATTTATCAGCCCAAGATCAACTTGATCTGCCGATGTGTTTTTTTCCTCGCCTCTTTTTTAAATCAAGGTGCATTTGCGTACACGTTGAACAAATAAAATGTAAGTAAGTAATGCACACATACAAATACAATATATACAACGAATACCTATAGCCTAACCTTACAGATACTACGGTAGGGTACAAGGGATGAGTCAACAACACACAGCGATATTGATGACGATGAAATGATAAATGATGAATGAGTGATTTTGGGAATGGATAATGGATAAGGACAAAATTTTATGGTGTGATTTTGTATGGAAGGAAGGGAGTATGGGGCAAAGGGAGATTCCACTTTTTGTACTTAAACACTAATGACGCTATGAGTGCTATATGAATGACTAACTAAAGAAGGTCCTATGCAATATGTAATTTAGCATTAAATATTGTTTTAAGTGTACCACTTTTAAGGTAAACAAGTCAATTAGCCACTATAGCCTTCACCGCGTCATTTAGCTACTACTGACGTTATACTATTCCTACTCCTGTCTCCTTTACAGGTCGTCGTATCATTTTTTTTCTTTTCATTAAATTTTCATTAAGAAGTAAATTGGCCACCAGCCACAACCCTGTGTACATTTAAAGACCGTATATAAATATTTGGTATGTGTGGAGAGCATAGCGTTCAATA